>JASKGM010058048.1:0-53897 GCA_034509205.1 Ceratonia siliqua | reverse complement strand
TAGCATTAGATGATTACCTAGTTCATTTAGTTGGCCACCCAAACAAAACCAAGCAATAATCATGAACAAATCAAGTGAAAGAACATAAACTACCATTCAAGAGAAGTTGAATACATCGTTAATGAATAAAATCACAAAATCATGTCCAAGGCATTGAGTTCGCCCTCAACCAAAGGGATTTAGCTTTCTAACATCAGAAAATTACTCATTACAACAATATAATCCATGAAAACTGTAGAAAATACAAGAAGAATGAAGAAAAGGTAAAGAGGGAACTCTTTAAAGGCTTCCAAACAGTTGAATCTTCTTCAAACTCACTCACTTCAACCTTCCTCTCACTCTTCTCCTTTCTTTTAAGTTTTCACTCTTGTTTCCAAATGTTAGAATTAGTAAAATGAAGTGAAGAATGCATTTTTAAAGTGAATCAGCGCATGCAGTCACTGCTGCCTAACTTTGGGGCTCCACAGTGCTCAGCCCTAAGTTCTGAATTATGGGCATTACACTTGGGTGCCGCAGCTATGGCACTCTCACGCTGCGGTGCCCACCTTTCTCGGGGCACTGAACTCTCGGGTTTAGAACCAATTTTCTTTGAATTTAAGTGTCATGGAGCCTAAGAATGGGCACTGGGGTGCTGGACACTCTGACTTTGGTCCAAATTTTTGTTTTGAGTTCTTTTCCCCAAATACATGCTTTTATAATGCTCCAAAGCATGCCTAACTTAAATCACTTCTTCATATAAAGGCATTTCCACTTCAAAACACCTACAAAACATGAAACTAAACTAAGAACACAATAAACTTAAGAACAAAGCAATTAAATGCAAGAGAATTCAATATAAAAATATTACAAAATATGCACTTATCAAGAGACAGTAAGGTCTGACTCACTGCCTTCTATACTAAGCCTACGCATAAAGCACAAGTTTGATTCTTGATTCCTCTAGGATATCTAAGGTGAATTCCTGCTAACTAAGCACAATGCCATGTGATGTTCTAGGAAATCTATTTCCCATAAAGTACTTCAATAAACCCTAGTCCTTTATGCTAAACCTAGTATCTAAGTATGTTTTTACTTGGTGAATGTGTGACCCATCATTGCTAGCAAGTATGACATGATCCACATATATGATAGTTGCAGTGAAGATTGTATCATGGTTGTAAAGAAACAAGGAATTATCAACCTTAGACTTTTGAAACCCAATATTAAGGAGAGCATTAGTGAACTTATGGTATGAATTAGAGGATGCTTAACGTAAGTCATAGAGAGATTTCTTCAATTTGCAAACCCTAGTCTCCCCTTTTTGGCAAATCATCATGGTATCTGTATATAGACTTCTTCATCTAAGTCCCCATGAAGAAATACATTATTCATGTCTAATTAGTGTATCTCCCCCAAGTGTTTTTGGCTGTTACTGCTAAAAGACACCTCATAGTGACCTGCTTTGCCACTAGGACAAATGTCTCATAAAAATTGATCAGTTCATCTTGTGAGAAGCCTCTTGTAACTAGTTGTGCCTTATATCTTTTTATTTATCCATTCAGTCTATACTTGACTTTATATATCCACTTTGAATCAATGGCTCTCTTGGTTATACTTAAGTGCTTGGATTTCATTTTCCATTGCCTTTCACCAAGAAGCATGTTTGATGGCTTAAAGAAAGAATATGGGTTCATTATGCTATGTGATGTGCACCAGAAAAGCCTTGTGGCTTGGACTAAACTTGTTATAACTCACTTAGTGAGACAGTAGATACAAGACAAAGTTGTCTTATAACTCACAGACTGATGATTGAGGGAGGTGAGAAGCTAGACTTTAAATTCTTTGATATGCTTTGGCTTTCTCTTTACGCATCTACCAAAGCTGGGTTAATAGTGGGTGCCTGAAACTAGCTTTATTTCTTAATCACATGGAGTCATTATGTTACCATCGTTTCTCGAATACAGCATATTGTCGCGCAGTTTGACTGTGTTATGTTTAAGTTGCCAGTTTCATCATTTAGGTCATTATTCAGTGTGGCCAGCCTTTGCTCACCGGGCCTTTGTGTAACAAGAAGCTCATTCTCATCTATTGGTCTAGAATTAACTACATTGGGCTATCAGTCTAATTTTTCACCATACGAGCCCAAAGATTCCCCAGTCTTGGTCATGCCATTTTGTTTTTCAAATGGGCTATTGAGTTTTAAAACATCTGCATTATTTAGGCCTAAGATGTCCTATGTTGACACAATTCATCTACTGGAGTTTAATTGCTCATCACATGGTCTAACAACACCCGTAGTCTCATTACCTCCTTGATGGATCAAATGTAATGGGCTTCCATCACTAGTTGGGCTAGGGACATTGTCATGACCCATCTCTTTTGATTTCTAACCTTTATTTATTTAAATAATTAGGATAGTTAAGAGGGAATATATTTGACTATTTTAAAGACCAATTCTCCTCCTTTAGCCATGCATCTCTCCATCACATGGGGAAGAGGTTGTTTCACAAATTTGAACAATTCAAACTTTTCAATAATGTTAGGATAAGTAATAAATTAATTTTATCCTAATAAAATGTTATAGACGAAATTCCTAATTAAATGGGGATTTAATTTTATTTTAATCAACTTATTTAAATTAATTAATTTGAACATGTCAAATATTAATTTAAAGTAGTCTAATAAAAATAATTACTTAAGATAAAGTATGTCTAAATTGAGATAACACTTGTCTTAATTAAGATAAATATTTGTCTTAAACTTTCATTGTCTAATTAAAACAACTCTTGTTTAATTTAGACAACTAATGTAAGAATTATTTTTATCTCTTTAGTGACAAAAATGTTACTCACATTTTCAAGCATGCTTTTAAGACAACATTTATCTTATAATAATTATTTTGCCTAAATTAAGATAACTCTTGTCTTAGTTAAGACATACTGAAATGCTATCAATTAATTTCCTCTTAAATTTCTTCCAACTTAATGCGAATTGAATTCTCCAAAGTTAGGTAAGGAATTTGTTTCGACATAGGAACTTCAAGCTCTAATAAACTTGGGATTATTTTAATCTCATTAAGATAATCCAAGTTTATTAATCATGAAGTCATTTCATCAAAGCCTCATGATTGCACTCTTGATAATTTCTAAAAATACGAGAAGTCAATATTAAACTTTGATTTGTCCAATTTGCAAACCTAGTGTTTGTGAACCCTTGTAGGCATCCATTGACACAAGGTAAAATTATCGTTTTATTTATTATGTCAATTTTGTCCTTTGATATGAAATTTCATCTAATAAGTGACCACATAATTTTTTAGAACTATTCTAAAATTATCAAGAAATGATAAGTAGTTAATTCATCATTTCACTTGGCCTAAATATGTCACTTGTCTTCTTAAAATTACCAGAAGTGATTTCATGCTATGAACTATATTTCCTGGATTTTTGTTCCCTATTCAATCCCACTATGATCCCAACATATAGAGTCTTGACTATTTTTATACAATGGTCGTGTCTATAGTATATCAAAGATCTCAATGGTCTTGAACACGAGTCTATAATCTATCAGGATTTCGATTTTACCACTAGTGGATGAAATATGTGTGAGTTCAAGTTCAAAGTAACATTATTAACTTAAACTTGATATCTCAGTTGATTCCAATTCATTTAATAGTGTCATTACCTGAAATTAACTATTTCAATGATTTAAGATTCATTATTTCATTATAAAAGAATCTCATTATTTTTATAGAGGTAATCCAGACACTACAGTTTTAATTGAATAGAGTGACTGGCTCTATTTAGTGACTATGAATATTGTTTTAGATTCATCCAAATATACATATCTCCTTTTACATAACCTTTATGCAATGTATCTTGGTTTATTAGTGTCTAGGAACCTTAATAGCTAGAAAATAAAGTTTACATAAATAAACTCTTTATTTCTTAATATCAACATGTATTTATATCAAATTAGGGAATACAACTTGCTTTCTAGGGCAACATATTCTCGACAAGTCATCCCATTTGGAAGGATAGCCTTCCCAATGCCTTTGATAGGCACCATATCTCCATTAGGAATTTTCACTCATGGTTCTCTAATGGCCTACATTTCTTCTAGTAACTAGTTGTCACAAGTGATGTGGTCAGTGGCAACAGTATCCATTATCCATGGTTTCTAAAATACAGTCTTACCAACCATATTTGGGAGATGAGGAGAAAATTGGTCCTTTCCCTTGTGCATCTCAGCCTCACAGCCTAAGCATTGCATAAGGTGGGCATATTACATTTGGGTCAAACCTGGAACAAGGCTACTCTTTGACTAACTCGAGCTACTCTTGGGTTCATTTTTTATTCTCCAAAAAATTCATCAAGACCCATTAGAAAATCATACATATGTTCCTGGTCCACTCTATTGGCCAATTGCTTACCTAGATCACAAGTGCACCCATTGCAAGTGCATTTTGACATTGGAAATGTAGCTTGAATTTCATCCTAAGGCTCTTCATTTTGGTAAAATATATGGTGATAGGAGTTCCATTTTGGCAAAGAGCATTGATAGCACACTTGAGTTCAAAAACTTGTGGAGTACAACCATTTCCAAATCAATCTTCTAAGTGCACCCAAATGTGCCTATTATTCTGAGCAAATCTCACACTGTTTCAGATGTCTTTCGTCATAGCATTCTTCATCAAGATTTTCACCATAGTGTCACACTGCATCCATTTTTCATGATCGGTGAACTTTCAGCTGGCATAGGTAATTTTCTATTTATAAAAACCCACTTTGTTTCTCAATAAGAGGATCTCCTTCATATTAGCTACCCACTCAGCATAGTTCCCATCCAGTAACGGTTCACCAGTGAAGGTCTGTCCTGTGCGGTCTAAAGGATGCAAGTTATGGGGAAGACAGATCCACACCTCCTTGTTGGACAATGACCATGATCGTTTTAGAATATCCACTTGTCTCGCAAACGACTTTCAAGATTATGAGGAACTTGCAGTGGAACAAGGCGAGGAACGACGAAGCATCTTGGACTCACAAGGATCGTTCTGGTACCATGAAGAAATTGAATATTTAGTGTGTTGTATTGCAACTAAAAAATAAGCTTTACAAAGAATGAGACTATATGGCTCTCGGGCATGCTTAGAGGAGAAGAAGCAGAGAAAAACTAAAATAGAGGGCCGATGCACTTTCCTTCTGTTCAGAAAGGAAAAAGGAGAAAATACAAAAGAATAGGAAAACAATATCTCAACAAATCCTTCAGTCAGAAGAGTAAAGCATAATGGCCTTGAGATTAGGCAAATAGGTGACATCAAGAGCAACGAGGAGTCCTTGCCACTACACAAAGAGAGTTAGCCTATCCTCATGGCTATGTGTCATCAAGCCAAGAGTACCCAAGGCATATAACAGAGGTAACATGAGAGAGAAAGAGAGAACCACTAGGGTGCCACATGTACCTCATTGACATGGTCAATGAAAGAACACATAATATGAATTTCTTCATGAGAAATAAGGAAAAATTGATTTTTTTTAATAAGAGATTTAAGTGTAATGTTAAAAACAAGAAGGATAACAAATATTATATTACAAAACTTTAAAATAAATTATTTTAATTTATCATCTTTTGTTCTTAAATTTAGACCCAAACAAATAAATTTTAGAGTACCCATTGAATTTGAGTAAAATGCTCATCAATATATATAATCATTATCCAATCAATTGAGGCTATGGCAGTGGATTTTGGTCATTTTCTAATCTTAGTTATACTTATACCTTGAAACTGGAATAACCATTTCAACATAAATGGACTCAACAAAAAAATAATATTGCATCGGAATAATTGATGTAAATTATTTTTTGAATTTATATTATTATATTATTATGTTTGACATTTCCTTCTACACTAAATAATTTATTATAAAATAATAATTGATGTAAATTATTTTTTATAATAAAATATTGTATGCGAGCAAAATGTAAATGGTAGTGTAAATTTGATGGTGTGGAGGACAAATTTACAATGCCATTTTACTTTATGAGGCATGCATGTCTTAATTTTGGAGGTTCCTAACCTACATAATAAGATTTTTCAAAAATTAAGAAATTATTTCATAAATTATTATTGTAATTTATTACATGTTTTTATTACATCTTCATCATCACAAACACTCTTTATTCACTAGACTGGTATAACATTACAGTTTTACTACTATGTTTTTGTGAAGTTAGGCATTGATACTTATTGCTTAATTGATAAGTGTATTTTTCAATGAATAAAAAATTGTACGAGATCAGACAATCGAATTGGAAAAATCGAGAACCGATCCCTTGGCCTTACTACAAGTGTATTTTACATAGATGTTTTTCAATTCATTCACAAAATGTAGTATCATGCAGGTTGATGACCTAAATAAATTCTACCAATGCATAGTATGCATAGGATGTGATAATTTTTTCTTTAATATTAACTAAATTTACAATATTTATATTATGAATAATATATATATATATATATATATATATATATATGTATAATGCATGTAATTATTTAAAACATAAAATGTGAGTGAAATAAATGAAAAACAATTAGGATACTTTCCCATTAACATTTAGATAATATTAATAATAAATTATATAAACTAACTTTTAATATGTTAATTATTATTTATGACTGACTTTTTTGTCCATCTCTTTAATTTATTTAATAATATTAAAAATTGTCTTCAAAACATAATGGAAAAATGAAAACAAAGTATCCTTTTATGACAAATGCACCCATTTTGTAAATGCTTGCATATGAATACTTTTTTGTTTTACTAAGAAAAATAGCTATTGTGACTTGTGAGTGTTTATTCTTCCTTTAATATTACATATTTTGTTTTGTAACTTTCTCACATTAATATTTAGTTTCTTAATTGTTTATTAAACTTCATATTTGGAAGATCAACCATGGATATGTGACAAACCAATTCTCAAAGCAACTTTAGCATGTCTATTAAGATATAATATATTCATAGTACTATGTATCATAAATCTATAAGAGAAATTGTACAGAAATTTAGTTTAAAATTTGTTTTTCTATAACCCAATAACAAATCATTACAAAAAAGTTATACAAAAACAATTATAACATATAATACATTCATCAGTATGACCTTAGTTTTTACATTGTCATGCTAACTCTTGTACAAAATTTCAAAAAGAGTTGTAAAGCCTCCTAAAGTTCATGAGTCTCACGTTAACATATACTCAAGGACGGACCCAAATGTTAGCAATTAAGGGTAACTGACAATAAAAAATGTCATATATGTATGTACATATGATATAATTATCTTCTCTAAAATCTTCATATTAACCCTTTCATTTTATAGATGCATTGCTCATATGTAAGTTGTTCCTTTACTATTTTTTTATTCCATTTTTGTATATACTCATCCCAAATGTTTTCAATGCCTCAAGTGACTCTTACAGTGCCTAGAACCATTATCACTTTTTTGAAATAAACTTCCACTAAAATCCGCTAAAAATAATCAAACAAATAAATAAACACTGTTATAATAAACTTCAACTAAAATAAAAAATATGCTATATTTTATATATGCTCATTCCTTCAAGTATTCATTTGGAAGCTGATAAAAGAATACTGGGAAAGAGGAAGGATAGACTAGGAAAGAATGTGAATAGCATACTATGATAATATAAGAAAAAGATAAAGATAAAAATAGTATACTATATACTATTTGTTACAACGTGACAGCCATAAAAGGCAAGTTGTAACCTTAAGGCGAAAAAATAGGAAAAACATAGAGATTAAAATATTGGAGTTACCACCAATTAATTAGAAGAATAATTGTGATCCTTTTAAACAAACCAAACATTGGCCCTTGAAACCCGAGGAAGGGTTCGAGAGTCTAATTACGTGCGAAGAAGGTGTTAGGCACCCCCAATATGTTCACCTTAAAGATGGCTACCTATATCGTTTGCTTGACTTTAATATAATTTAATTACCCATTTTTGTTAATACAGTGGAAAAAGATAAAGGCTGAAAAAAAATAGACCTATCTTACTAAATAAGTGCCTTCGTACTCCAACAAAGATCAAGGTTCATATAGTTCGAGAATAAACTGATAGGTTCGACTAAGTGAGATGAATGCTCCTTACTAGTGCAAAGTTTAGACAATGCGAAGGCATTAAGTCCTCACCCAAAATTGAAGGAAATGGTCAATGCAGAGGCATTAAATTCTCACCAAAAGCTAAGAAAAATCGGACAATGTGGGGGCATGGAATCCCCACCTAAAGCCAATGGACAATGTGGAGACACTAGGTCCTCACCCAAAGCCAAGAAAGAATCTGGTCAATGCGGAGGCACCAAGTTCTCACCCAAAGCCAATAAGGAATCTGGACAATGTGGAGGCACCATGTCCTCAGCCAAAGCTAATAAACGAAGTGACCCTTGGAGTCACTATGGGAACAAATTTTTGAGGTAATTTAGAAAAGAAAGTGTGTTCTTACTCTAGGCCAATTGGGGCTTCCTACTTGAGTAGATTATGAACTTTATTTTAAGTGGGCCCTTAGAACCCATACATTGGAGCCCAAAACGTTATTAAATACCTTTAACTAATAATGTTTGCGTTACAGTGACAATTCTAAAACTAAAGTTAATAAATAAAACAAGAACTTTAAAAATAATTGAGGTATAAAAATAAATTAAAACATGCATAGGGCATAAGTGAAAATAAACCCAACACAATAATAACAAATTCATACTACAAATAAAACAAAAACAATAAATAAAAATGAAGAGGTATAAAAATAAATAATAAAAAAGAGTCATACTATCTACACATCATTAAACATATCATATAGAGATTGAGAGACAAAACCCATTTGTAGATTCCACTAGTGCCTATAGTCTCTCATACCTTCTTAGACTTCCAATTACCATTTTGAACAATAAGAATTCCTCGGTCCAAATTAAGAGAAAATTAGAGTTTATTCCAGATAATGCTAGTAATTAAGAATCTTTCAAAAATTAAGATAAAATAGTATGTAAGAATGAGGACTTAGTTGAATTAACTTTGTCATAAAATCCCATTACCATATGCCAAAGCTGCGTAATATCAGCAACTAGGCAAAACAACCATTGGAAGAAAATAATAGAGATTTCTTAGAACCCACATTCAATTCATGAGAAGTCACAATCTCTATCCATAATTAGATTCAAATTGTATAGTAGCCGACGTTTAAAATTTATCCAGGAAAACAAGATCAAATTCATACTACATAACATGAATTATTCTAAAATCAGAACAAAGTTTTCCCAAGATCCAATTGACTTAAACTATGCCAATTTTTGGAACCAAAATCAAATGAGCATTCTATAAAATACCATGGGTAAAATCATTGTTAATCTCATTAAAAAAAATCAAATCAAATCTACTTGTAGTCTAAATGGGATTTAACAAAAAATAATATCAAAATATCCTAGGATAGTAAACAACCGGAAGAAATATCAAGAGAAATTAGGCACAATCCAAACAAAAATCTCACAATGAAATCAACCCATTACATATTGTCAACATTGAATCAAAACGTGAAATAAGGCATTGTTTTATAATCAAAACAAGTAGACACCAGAACAAGAAACAAAATAGCAAACTACTATGTATCAGATCAGACATAATGTATAAAGGAATTAGAGTTGCTAGAAAAATAAGTGGCAATCCCTTGAATAGAGTAACCCACAACAATTCTTCAATACACCATAATATTTTGAATTCACTCAAGGAAGCCTTTCTAGGACTCTATTAAAAGAAGAAACCCCTAAAACCATTGTCTTATATAACCAAAGTAATAGTAAATTTGAATCAGAAGAAAAAAATAACCCTACTACAAATTCGAACAATACAAAGCGATGAAACCCTTTGATCTGAAGTTCCTAGAATGCTCGAACACCTATAAAAACTCTGACTATGTCTCTCTATCTCCTCCAATTTTTTGGCCTCTAATTCTCTGTTTCAACCCTTTCTTGTTCATCTCCTCAACATTCTTTTATAGTCAAAGATCCAAATCAAAACCCTTCCCTTATGGCTTCAGACGAAGCAAAAGAGGCAAGTAGATTTAAGGTTTCCCTTTTGATGGTGAAGGCAAAAGATTAACTAAAAATTAAAGTGAATTAGGCGGCTGCTATGGCGTGAGAGAGGCCGAAAACTCTAATAACTGTCATGGCTAGGGTTGCCTATTGAAGAAAAGGGGTAGCTAGTGAGTTGAGGGAGAAAGGTGAGGAAATAAGATTTAGATTAGTTCAGGGGTTGGGTCAGGATGCTTGGACTGGGTTGAATCATGTGGGCTAATGGAATGGATTGGGACCAACTTATGGTTCAGGCTAAAACGCTGATTAAGGTGAGCTAACTAGTTGCTTGGGCTAAAGAAAGAAGTATTTGGGAAAAAATGGGAAAGAAAACGACTTTTTTTGGGGCCAAAATTTAGCTAAAGGAAACTAGGCCAAAGGAACATTGTTGCCTCTTTATGTATTTTTGGTATCTCCTTTTCTATATTTTTTATTTTCCTTTATTTTTACTTTTTTCCATGTTTTGTATATTTCTTTTTTGGTATTTGCTTATTTTGTTTTTTTATTTTTGTATCTCTTTTATAAAAAAATGTGGACAAAATATGATGTTTACAATTGCCCCTCTTTACTTGCTTCTTGATGGGAAAAAAATGAAAGCCTAATACTTTTTTCAAATTTACCTATAAAGAACAAGTGAAGATAAAATACATGTTTTATCTAGGAGCGAAACTAATGAGTGAATTAAAATTTAAAATTTGACAAGGGATAAATCATATGAGTTTGAAACTAGTACATAATGAATAGATGCAGTAAGTGAATTTGAAAATAGAACAGAGTGAATCATTACACTAAGTGAATTTAAAACTAGTACGGAATGAATCAAAGTACACAGTGAATATTGAAACCTTAGTAAGGAGTGAATTGACATACCAAGTGAATTTGAAAAATAGTACGTAGTGAATCGACGCATTAAGTGAGTTTAACACTTGTACGAAAAGAATCGAAGTACACAGTGAATCTCGAAACCTTAGTATGGGGTGAATCAACATACCAAGTGAATTTGAAAAGTAGTACAGAGTGAATTGATGCACTAAGTGAGTTTAACATTGGTACGGAATGAATCTACGTACACAGTGAATTTTGAAACTTTAATATGCAATGAATCAACATACCAAGTGAATTTGAAAAATAGTATGGAGTGAATTGACGCACTAATTGAGTTTAATACTAGTATAGGAAGAATTGACGTACACAGTAAATTTTGAAAATGATAGGGGATGAAATCCAAGTAAAAGGATAGGGTGTGAGAATGACATACCCATTATGCCTTTCAAATTTGTAAGATGTATAATAAATATATCAATACCGCATTCAAGGATAATATGGGATGAAACTATATGTCAAAACTACCTGACGTAACGAAGATTAAAAAAGAGGAAGAAATTTGAAATATACCTTGCACCCCCAAGAAAGGCTTAACTAAACGTTCCTTCTCACTAGAATCTATTCTTCAGTCTTTTTAAATTGCTTGTTCAACTGATAGACATTAGTCATTTTCTCCTCTTTTCTTCCAATTTAAACCCTGACCTTTATTCTTGATGAACCACTCAATACTTAATGCAAATTGTATTAGGTAGACCATTCTTAGTTCTTACAATACAAAGCAGATTAACAAAGAAACACTACAGAGTAATACTTAATCTAGCATTTATATTAATCCAGCAAAATCTTATCCACATAATATGCAAAAGAAAGAAGTCTATTAAATAAATAAACCTTTATTTATTGAAACATATGAGTTTTGAATAGAGGAATCAAGAAATTCATATATCAATATAAAAAATAGCAAAATAAAAAGACAATGAAATTTTACCCCTATTTGAATTCTCCCAACATCCGTAGTCTTTGACTCTTATATTGCAACTGATATGTATCTTTTGTCTTTGAAAAAAGTAGACTATTGATGATAGTGAGATTCTCTTGAATTCTGCCTCAGCTTCAATTCTAATCACATTATTCTAATCTCACGCCCTTGTCTAACTGCCCAAACTTCATGATTCATGGATCTCTTGATCTAGTGCCCTAAATTTTTCTTAAGCTGACCTTTCAAGTTTTCGACTTAACGGGCTTCCCTAATTTCTGCCTAAGCCACATTTTCAAGTTTTTAACTTAGTGGGTTTTTCTATACACTTAATAATGCTTGACTAAGTCAGTGTTTGCCAACCTTGCCAATTCTTGGCCATCCATATCAGTGAAAATCATGGCCCCACCTAAGAATGCTAGTTTGAAAATATATGGGCCGATACACTAGGGCCCACTTTCCTCTAGCATCTTTTTGATTTGGAAATATTTTCCAGAGTATTAGATCTCTGGTTTGGAATTCTCTAGGGTGGACATTTTTGTCAAAGGTTCAGGCCATCCTTTTCTGGTAAGTTGTCTATGGCACATGGCAGCAAGGCATTTTTCCTTTATTAAATTCAATTGTTCATAGTGAACACTGGCCCATTCAGCATTTTTGAGCTAGGCTTCCATTAATATCCTAAGAGAGGGAATTTATACCACGATAAACATCATGGCCTCCATTTCATAAACCAACGAATATGGAGTTTCCGTAGTCAAAGACTTCACATAACTATGACAAGCAAGAAGTGCATATGGGAGCATCACATGCCAACCTTTGTAGGCTACTACGATTCTTCCTAATATTCTCTTGATATTTTTGTTGGCAGTTTTGACTGCCCTATTCATTTGCAGTCTATATGGTGCTAAGTTATGATGCTTGATCTTAAATTGCTCGCACAACTTCTTAACTTTAGCACCATTTAAGTTTGGCGCAATGTCGATGATTATTCTTTCTGGCAAGTCATAGTGACAGATGATGTTAAGCCTTATAATCTTCAAGAACACCTTCTAGGTAATAGTAGTAGAGGAGGCTGCTTCTATGCAATTTGTAAATTAATCGATGGCGAACAATATGAAGCCATGACAATTGGATGCCTTTGGATTGATGGGCCCAATCACATATAGAAAATGGCCATAGGGTTGTTAGATTATGCAAGGAATGAGGTGGAGAGTTGATATGATTGATAAACACAATTTCTATACATTAGTTAAACCTCACATTTAGTCTTTTAATCCTCTTGTATGCTTAAATTATTGGGTTTGGCCACATTTTATAAGTTTGAGTTCCAATTGGGTTTAATTATAAATTTTAGCATTATTGGGGATTTTATGCTATTTCTATATTTTAGCCATAACTTGAACCATAACTTGAGTTATATATATATATATATATATATATATCTAATAATCACAAATTTTATCTTGTAGTAAAGCTAAGATAAATCTTTACAAATTTGATGCAGAGCTCCAAGACTAATTCGGATTTTTAGTTAGTCAAATTCAACCTTGAAATCAGAACTGGAATGTTGTCACTGGAACTCCTCTTGTGCAGGCCACTTATCAAAACTCTAGTGTTTTACTCATGCTTTTGCCCTAGAAATCGTTTGATGAGCTAGTCAGACAGTTGGAGTGATATTTTGACCTAGGAGTAGAGTTGTAATTATTGGTTTTAGGGTTATATATATGGACAGAAGTTGCAAAACATAGTCAGCAGCTAGATAGCACTATTCCATTGCCTCCTTCCTTATTTTCTTCTCTATTCTATCTAGGGTTTCTCTTTATTTTTCTACAAAGTTGTCCCTCTTATTCATAGAGGGCTAGAATCTTTAATTAATCCTAGGGATTGAAAGTCTTGCTATTTGATTTTGAGATATTGGTTTAAGTATTTTCCAGTTCAATCGTTTATTAAGTTTCTTCCTTTCTTTTGTGATTCTGATTAAGTTGCTTAATTTGATTGGGATATTCACATGATAGTTGCATAGTTACCATGTGTCAAAAAAAGATTTACAGAGACTGAACAAGGCATCAAAACTAATTGATGAGTTGTTTAGCTTGGTTGTATTCTAGTTTTTAGGTCAAGATGGGGTTTAGAAGGATGCTTAATTTGTTTAACCTTGATTGATTAAATCTTGTATGCTTATTTAGTAGTGAATCTAAAGATTATATTCAGGCTTCTTAATATGTTCTAAAAATCAAGAACTCAATTAGTGATTGAATGACTCATTAATGATCAAGGATAAATTGAAATCAAGGTTGGTTACATCACTTGGATTGGTTACTTTCTGAATTCTATTTATCATTTTCATTGCTTTCACTTAATTAATCATGAAAATAATCCCCCCTTGTTGTTACTATCCTAATTTGATTACATAATTAGAGTAATCCAAGGATTCAACTCGGTGTTGCCTTATACTGCAGTTATTTGGTGAATCGGTTATTAAGATATTTAATTTGATAGCCTCAGTAGTTGTCAAATTTTGACGCCATTGCTGGGGATCATTCTGATTTTGATAAATCTTATTAGGTGTATTATTGACTACTAACCCTTCACTAACCCCTGTTTGCTTGTTTTGGTGGTTTTTTTGGTGAAAATAGGTGGTTATAGGTTATTTTTCAGGATTTTATATGGAATGTGCGTAGAATGAATTAAAATTTGGTCAATTGAAGGAAAATGAGCTGATATGCAAGGCTCACCACTTTGTCATGAGCACCACCCTGGTTTTGCAAATTCTATTTTTTAGACCAATTTTTAAATTTGTTTAGATTTTGTATCACATTTTTTAGAGCCATTTTTGTCTAGCTTTCATCCTATGTTGATCCCATAATTTTTAAAAATGTGTATATTGATTAATTAGATCAATTTTGGTTGAATTTCAATGCTATGTAGTATATTTTTACATGTTTTGTGTTTTAGTGCTTTGTATGTTGTATGACTAAGTCTTCCACTAGTCATTTACTTGATATTGACCCTGACATTGCCTGCATTCACTTAATAGAGCTCGTAGACTAAGTGAAAGAATTGTATCTGAATTTGAAAGTGGTTTTGAAACTGAACCTGAAGCCTTAAGTGAAACTGAACTTGATCCTAAAACCTTAAGTGATATTGTAATTATAGGTGAGAACATGCAAAATAGGACCCTTAAGGAAATAGCTACTCCTGATGTTACTTACCAGCTTTTAGGGATCCAATATCCTAATCCTAATGCTGACTTTAAGCTTAAATCTAGATTAATACATTTGTTGCCAAAGTTTAATGGCCTAGCTAGTGAAGACCCTCATAAGCACTTGAAGGAATTCTATGTGGACTATTCAACAATGAAGCCACAAGGAATATTAGAGGAGCACATCAAAATGAGAGCATTCCCCTTCTCCCTCGTTGATACAGCCAAGGATTGGCTATATTGCCTGTCACAAGGGGCAATGAGGAGTTGGAATGACATGAAAAATCTGTTCTTGGAGAAGTTTTTCCCTGCATCTAAAACTACATCCATTAGAAAGGATATATGTGGTATAAGACAGATATCAGGAGAAACTTTATATGAGTATTGGGAACAATTTAAGAAATTGTGCTCAAGCTGCCCTCACCACCAGATTAGTGATAACTATTAATTCAGTATTTCTATGAAGGTTTGTTGCCTATGGACAGAAGCATGAATGATGTTGCTAGTGGGGGTGCATTAGTTGATAAAACCCCAGTTGCTGTTAGAAGCTTAATTGCTAACATGGCTGCCAATTCCCAGCAGTTTGGTACTCTGATGATTGCTTCTACTAAAGAAGTGAATGAGGTTCATTTGTCTTGTACTGACAAATAGAGAATGGAGCATAAACTTGATGAGTTGACTTCCTTGGTGAGATAAGTGGTAGTGGGACAGAAATTACCTATGCAGGGATCTACAAGTCTGTGTGGAATTTGTTCTTGTCCATCTCATCCCACAGATGCATGCCCTACACTTCAGGATGATGGCTCTGTATTGTAAGAACACTCAGTGGTTGTAGCAGGTATCTTTCCTAGTAACTAGCACTAGCACCAATAGCCTAGATATGATCCATACTCTAGCACATACAACCATGGTTGGAGAAATCATCCAAATATGAGGTATAGTAATGTATTGATTAAACAGCACTAACCACAACAACACAAGCAACAATTCCAGGAACCACCTAGGCAGCCCCAATTTTAACTCCATGCTTGATCAAGCAGGCAGCAATTCCAGCAGCCTATATAGCAACCAAGTCCATCAGCCCCAAAACCTGAGCCTTCAGTTGAAGATTTGGTAAAGCATATGGCTACCCACAATATTCAGTTTAAGCAGAGGACAGAGACCACCATACAAAATTTAGAAACTCAGATTGGACAATTACCTTCTTCATTGAGTCAGTTGCAATCCCAAAGTTCTAGCCAACTTTCTTCCCAAACAATTCCTAATCCAATAGGGAATGTCAATGCCATTCCACTAAGGTCTGGAAAATATGTACAAGTGTCAACTGAATCTTAACATGCAGACCAACAACAACTAGCAGAGGACTTAGTTTCTGATGTAGTGACCTAAGAACCTAGGGGTAAGAAAAAATCAAAGGTTGTTGATGAGCAGCGACAACATTCAGTAACCTTTCCCTTTCCACAAAGAGCCACTCAGTCCAGGAAGATGGATGAGATTGAGAAAGATAGAGAGCTCCTTGAGACCCTTCAAGAAAGTGGAAGTAAATATTCCATTACTGGATCCAATTAAGCAAGTTCCAGGAATTATGTACTCATAAAAAAAGGTTAACAGGTAACGAGAGAATTAGTATGGGCCAAAATGTTTTAGCCCTCATTAACCCTATGCCTCATAAATGCTAGGATCCAGGGACCTTCACAATTCCATGTTTCATAGGCAATTACAGATTTGAAGATGCCATGCTAGATTTATGTGCTTCCATTAATGTAATGCCTATGTCTATTTTCTAATCTCTTAGACTTGGACCTTTGCATGCTACAGGTGTTGTGATCTAGTTGGCTAATAAGAGTAGTGCATACCCAGCTAGAGTGATTGAAGATATGTTGGTACGCTTTGATAAGTTGATTTTTCCTGTAGATATTTATATTCTGAATATGGAGAGGGAGTCACCATCCAACAAGGCCCCACTCATTCTAGGGAGGCCCTTCTCCAAAATAGTAAGAACCAAAATAGATGTGCATGCAGGAATTCTATCCATGGAATTTGGAGACTTTATTGTTCAATTTAACATCTTTGATGCAATGAAGCATCCCACGGATGAGCATTCTATTTTTCATATAGCATTACTTGACGAATTAGTTGAGGATGTATATAATGAATTAGGCACTAAATTTCTTGATTGTATGGATTTAGACGATTCTGTTCAGTGCCACTCCTGTACTATTATGATGGTGATATGACATGTGCTGTTTGTGCTAAAATTTCAGCATGTTTAAGAAATGATTACTCTGTTTCTACATATTATGTAGCACTTGCTGATTATGAAGAGATTTAGATTGCAGAAACATTGCAGCCCCTTTGATTACTCCTCTCTAAAGTGCAACCACCCACACTAAAGCTGAAGCCTTTGCCTAAGCACTTGAAGTATGCATACTTGGCAGATGATGAGCAGCTTCCTATGATTATAGCCAAGAACTTACTTGCTGAATAGGAAGAAAGATTGCTACAGATTCTGAGATAACATAAGAAAGCCATTAGATGGACTCTTACTAATATCCCTGGTATTATCCCTTCTACATGCATACATAGAATATTATTAGAAGATAGAGCTAAACCAGTGAGGCAATCCCAAAGGAGGCTAAACCCTCTAATTATGAATGTGGTGAAGAAATAGGTAACTAAGCTACTACAGGCTGGCATCATTTATCTCATATTTGATAGTAACTGGGTAAGCCAGTGCAGGTTGTCCAAAGGAAATCTAATGTTACGGTGGTAGCAAACTAGAAGAATGAATTAATCCCTACCAGAGTACAAAATAGTTGGAGAGTCAACATTGATTATAAGAGGCTTAACCATGCCAGTAGGAAATATCATTATCCACTACCTTTCATTGATCATATGCTAGAGCGGTTGGCTAGGAAATCACATTACTACTTCTTGGATGGGTACAATGGCTACTTCCAGATCCACATTGCACGTGAGGATCAGGAGAAGACCACTTTTACCTGTCCCTTTAGCACTTTTGCTTACAGGCGGATGCCTTTTAGTCTTTGTAATGCTCCTAGTACCTTCTAGTGGTGTATGGTAAGTATCTTCTCTGATTTTTTAGATAAGTGCATGGAGGTATTTATGGATGATTTCACTGTATATGGTTCTTCTTTTGATTCCTGTTTGGATAGTTTACTGAGAGTGCTGAACAGATGTATTGAAATTAACATTGTCCTAAATTTTGAGAAATGTCATTTCATGTAGAGCAGGATATAGTTTTAGGTCATGTAGTGTCTAGCAAAGGAATTAAGGTAGATCCTGCGAAAATATATGTCATTACCTTTTTATCTTACCCCACATGTGTGCGGGAAGTTCATTCTTTTCTTGGACATGCAAGTTTCTACCAGTGCTTTATCCAAGATTTTAGCCAGATAGCCCTTCCACTATCCAACCTTCTGCAAAAAGATGTGGAATTTTGATTTAACCAGAAATGCAAGGAAGCCTTCAATCATTTGAAGCAGGCTTTGACCAGTACCCCCATTATCCAGCCACTTGACTAGACTCCCGTTTGAACTGATGTGCGATACTTTTAACTATGCTGTGGGAGTTGTCTTGGCACAGAAAG
Source organism: Ceratonia siliqua (assembly GCA_034509205.1). NCBI lineage: Eukaryota > Viridiplantae > Streptophyta > Magnoliopsida > Fabales > Fabaceae > Ceratonia > Ceratonia siliqua. Next base: position 35,171 of record JASKGM010058048.1, on the reverse strand, counting down.
TGGGCAAAGTCTCCTATGTGATGTACTATGGTTTGAGAACTTTAGATACTACTCAAGTAAATTACACTACCAGAGAAAAAGAACTTTTAGCTATTGTTTTTGCACTAGATAAGTTTAGATCATATTTACTTGGTTCTAAAGTTGTGGTGTTTTATGATCATACAGCCCTGAAGTTTCTTTTAAAGAAACCTGAGGCTAAGCCACAATTGATTAGGTGGATGCTACTGCTCGAGGAGTTTGACATCTAGATCCAAGATAAGATTGGAGTAGAGAACCTGGTGGCTGACCACCTAAGCAGAATTAAGAGAGTCTCATCTCCCATTCCTATCCATGACTCTTTTCCTTATGAGTAACTTTTACAGCTGTAAGGTAAGGTCATCTCTCCTTGGTTTGTCGATATGGTCAATTTCTTGATTGCTAGTGTTTTTCCTGCATGTTTTACTAAGGCTTAGAATGATAAAATGAGAAGTGAATCTAAGTATTATGTGTGGGATGGTCCCTACCTGTGGAGGTTTTGTAGTGACCAAATTATTACGAGATGTATGCCTGATCACGAGTTCCAATATGTTCTTAGTTTTTGTCACACATTTGCATGTAGTGGGCATTTTAGGCCTCAACATACTGCCAGGAAAGTCTTAGACTCTGGATTATATTGGCCTACCCTATTTCATGATGCAGACATGTTTTGTAAGTCTTTTAAATAGTTCCAAAGAACATGGAGTATTTTGCTCAAAAATGAGAAGCCCCAGCAACCTTTGCTATTTTGTGAGATTTTTTATGTATGGGGTATTGACTTTATAAGGCCTTTTCCTATTTCTTTTGGTTTTGTTTACATATGTTGGCTGTTGATTATGTATCTAAATGGGTATACGCAAAAGCCACTCGGACTTATGATTCTAAAGTTGTTGCAGATTTTGTTATATCACATATTTTCTATAGATTTGGCATTTCGAGGGCTATAATCAGTAACCAGGGATCACACTTATATAGCCGGATCATAGAGGCTTTGATGAGAAAATATGGAGTTTTGCATAAAACTTCCACCCCTTACCACCTCTAAACAAATGGGTAAGCTAAAGTTTCAAACAGAGAGATCAAGCAAATCTTGGAGAAAACTATCCAACCTAACAGGAAGGATTAGAGCCTGAGGCTTGAGGATGCCCTTTGGGCTTACATGACCACTTTCAAGACACCCATTGGGATGTCCCCTTACCGGATAATCTTTCATAAAGCAAGCCATTTTTCGGTAGAGATTGAACACAAAGCATATTAGGCAATAAAGAAGTGTAATTTTGACTTGAACCAAGCCGGATCCCAAAGAAAACTCAAACTCCAAGAACTTGAAGAGCTTCGATTAGAAGCTTATGAGAACTTTTAGATCTACAAGGAAAATACCAAGTTTCTTCTTAATAAGATGTTGATAAGGAAGGAGTTCTCCATTGGCCAAACAGTGCTCCTCTATGACTCCCGCCTGAAGCTCGTGCCTGGCAAGCTTCGTGCTAGGTGGCTTGGTCCGTTTGTCATCACTAAGGTCTTTCTTTATGGTGTGGTGGAGATTACAAGTGAGACCCTTGACAAAGCTTTCAAAGTCAACGGACACGCCTTAAACCATTATATGAAGGAGCTCCACAGGACATAGTGGAAGAAGTCCACTTGCAGGAAGCCATCTACCTTGCTTCCTAGGAATGTTTCTTTTCTCTCTCATCTATTTTACTTGTCTTTGATTGCTTATTGATACTCATGATCTGTTACTTTTTGTGCTTTGCATTATGGATAATGAAAAATTTAAGTGTGTAGGAGGAATTTACATTTTGTTTTCTATTTTCTGTTTTGATTTTTGCTTCTATTTCTGTCATCTATTTTTGTTTTTATTCTCCCTTCCAATGATGTTTTAGGAGGTGTAAAGTTTGTAAGTTTGAAGCAATTGAAATTCAATGTTCATAGCATGATTGAATAAATTGTCTTCCTTCTTGAATTTCACATCCTTGGTTTTAGATGTTGGATTGGTGATTGAGTTTGATAGATGCATGCCTTGTGAGATTTTTTAGCCTTTTGATGGATGGATTTAGCAATGGTACCATTCTCTTCTTTCTTGTGCGATTTTCACTCATGGCAATTTGTCACTCTAGAACTTGCTTTGATTCTTTTTAAGTTTGCATTTTCACTTGCATACATAAACATGATTGAGGCATTCTTTCTTGACTTAGCTACTTTATCCAAATGGCCAACCTTGCATCATTTTCCTTTGTTTAAGCCCCCTTGAGCTTAACTACCTATCCTTTGTTTCAGCTTAATAAAAGCCTATGTGAAAAACCATGTCTTTGCCTTACTTTACCTTAGGGAATGGGAGAGCATTGGTTTAATTTTAGTGGGGAAGCCCTTTGCTGGTGGAAACTAGTACAAGTGTGGTGATTGTGAAATTAATGTGTAATAAGCAAGATCAAAGGAAATAAAAAAAAAAGAAGAAGAAAAGAGAACAAACAAGAATATGGTTGTGAAAGGAAAGAAAGATGAAGGAATATGTGAGAAGAATATGCTTTACATACATGACCTTGATAAAATCCTTGATGCTTGTCATTTGAGTTCCTTTCCAATGCTCTTTCATTCTCTTGGGTACTTAGCTTGTCATATTCCTATTATGCCTTGGCCTTAATGCAGCATTGAATTAAGTCCTCTTGATTTATATGTGCATATGTTTGTGTAATAGAGAAATATAAGACAAGCAAGCTTATAGTAGTGCATAATTGTTTTCATGAGCTTAACTGAGTGAAACACTTGCCTTTGAAACACTTGAGGAATTGAGAGTATATTTTATGAGGATCTATCATTCTTGACTCATACTTTTCAATTGAAGATACCTTATTGATTGTTTTGATTTGAGAAGAAATGTTACCTCATGGACGTTGTAAAACCTTGAATCCTTGGTTGTCCTTCTTACTTCTAGACTTTTGCATTCTTGACCATCATTGGAAGTTGTCTCTTTTGGAATTTTTAGTTTTGAGTATATTTGTTTTTCTTTGTTTCCTTGTTCTAGAATTTTAAATTGCCCGGGACATGCAGAAACTAAGTGTGGGGGAATTTGATAGACACAATTTCTTTACAGTTAAACCTCACATTTAGTCTTTTAATGATCTTGTATGCTTAGAGTATTGGGTTTAGCCACATTTTATAAGTTTGAGTTCCAATTGGATTTAATTATAAATTTTAGCATTATTGAGGCTTTTATGCTACTTTTGTATTTTTTTCATAACTTGAGTCCTATATATCTGATAATCACGAATTTTATCTTGTAGTAAAGCTATGAGAAATGTCTACAAATTTGATGCAGAGCTCCAAGACTAATTCAGATATTTAGTGAGTCAAATTCAACCTGGAATTGAAAACTAGAATGTTGTCACTAGAACTCCTCTTGTACAGGCCACTTATCAAAACTGCAGTGTTTTGCTCGTGCTTTTGCCCTAGAAATTGTTTGATGAGCTAGTTAGACAGCTGGAGTGATATTTTGACCTAAGGGCAGAGTTGTGATTATTGGTTTTAGGGTTATATATATAGACAGAAGTTGCAAAACATAGCTAGCAGCTAGATATCATTATTCCATTGCCTCCTTCTGTAGTTTCTTCTCTGTTCTATCTAGGTTTCTCTTTATTTTTCTGCAAATTCATCCCTTTTGTTCATGGAGGGCTAGAATCTTTAATCAATCCCAGGGATTGATAGTCTTGATGTTTGATTTTGAGATCTTGGTTTAAGTATTTTCCGGTTCAATCATTTATTAAGTTTCTTCCTTTCTTTTGCAATTCTAATTAAGTTGCTTAATTTGATTGGGATATTCACATGATAGTTGCATAGTTATCATGTGTTGAAAAAGATTTACAGAGAATGAACAAGGCATCAAAACTAACTGATGAGTTGTTTAGCTTGGTTGGATTCGATTTTTTACGTCAAGATGGGATTTAGATGGATGCTTAATTTGTTTAACCTTGATTGATTAAATCCTTGATGCTTATTCAGTAGTGAATCTAATTATATTAAGGCTTCTTAATATGATCTAAAAATCAAGAACTCAATTAGTGATTGAATGACTCATTAATGATCAAGGATAAATTGAAAACAAGATTAGTTACTTCCTTTGGATTGGTTGTTTTCCAAACTCTGTTTATCATTTTCATTACTTTCACTTGATTAATCGTTATAAAAGCCCCCTTGTTGTTACTATCCTGATTTGATTATATAATTAAAGTAATCCAAGAATTTAACCCGCTGTTGTCTTATACTGTAGTTATTTGGTGAATTAGTTATTAAGAGATTTAATTTGATAACCTTGGCAATTGTCAATGATCGACATAGATTTTACATTTGTGACATTTTGGAAATAACCGATACGGTTTTTTTCCTTGGTGGACCAGTAATAGCCGCATCTTAGAACTTGGCAAGCCATCATGTGACCATTAGCACATGTGGCACATATTACTTCATGCATCTCTGTCATGATTGTCTTCCTTAATATCGACATAGCGAATTGGGATCCATCGTATCCCCTTTTGTATGTGACTTCTCCACTCAAGAAGAAACCTATTGCCAATCTTCTTTTTGTCTTTTTGTCATTTTCTTTCGCACCTTCAAGGTATTGCCAAGATTGGGTGTACTGTTTAATGTCCTCAAATCATGGCTGCTCATCACATTCTTCAATATTTAAGCAATATGCGAGTTTGCCTCTAGTTTCAAAGTTAGTGGGTAAGACCTTACCCCCTTGGTATAGATTGGTCATGACTACTAGAGTTGTTAGAGCATATGCAAACTGGTTATTATCTCGATTCAAATGTGTAAATGAGATATCTTCAAATTCCTTGATCAACTAGGATAGGTGTTTCTGATACAGGATTAACTTGAAGTTTCGCATTTGCCACTCTCACTTAACTTGATAAATGATGAGAGCTGAATCACTATACACTTCCAACTTTTTTATATTCATTGACAAGGCTTCTCACAGCCCATTGACACATGCCTCGTATTCTGCAATATTATTTGTACATTCAAATCTAGTTTTATTGTAATTGGAAATTGCTTTCCTTTAAGTGAAATGATAACAATTCCAAGGCCATTTCCATGTACATTTGCAGCCATGTCAAAATACATCATCCAATTTTCTTTCTCCTCTACTTCTTTAGTTGTTAGTATATCTTCATGTGGGAATTTGAAATCTATTAACTAATACTCTTCTATTGGATTTTCTGCCAGATGGTATACGATGGTACTCCCTTTTATGGCTTTCAAAGTGACGTATTTGATGTCATAACCTGACAATATTGCCTGCCATTTGCTAACCTCTCAAATAAATGAGGTTTTTTATAGACGTATTTCAATGGATCCATTCTAGAAATAAGCTAGACTATGTAGTAGGCCATGTATTGATGAAGCCTTTTGGCTGTCCAAACAAGGGCACAACAAGTTCTTTCAACAGAAGTATAGCGACTTTAACATTCATTTGACTTCTTGTTCAAATAATAAATTGCTTTTTCTTTCCTCAAGCTAATCGAAGGCTTCTTGATAATCTCCATTCCATTCTCCGAGATTACTCTTTCTTAATAGCTTAACGATTGGTTCACATGTTCAAGTCAAATTAGCATTGAACCTGGAAATGTAGTTAAGTAGTCCCAAAAAACTCCTTACTTCTTTTTCTGACCGCAGGGGAGGTATATTTTGAAAAGCCTTAACTTTGTCGAGATCGATTTTAATCCCCTTCTGACTCATGATGAATCCTAGTAACTTTCTAGAAGATGCTTTGAATGTGCATTTGTTCAGTTTCAACATAAGCTTATACTTTCTTAACCTTTTAAATAGCTTTCTCTTAATTGACACGACTTTCTTCCTCACTAGATTTGGCCACAATATCATCTACATACAACTTTATCTCTTTATGAATCAGGTCATGAAATAGGGCCACCGTTGCTTTCTAATAAGTAGCTCTAGCATTTTTGAGACTAAAAGACATTACTTTATAACAATACGTTCCCCACTATGTAACAAATATGGTATTTTCTTTGTTCATTTCGTTCATGGGAATCTGATTATAACCTAAATACCCATCCATGAATGAGTACTTATAGTTTACTACCGTGTTATCCACCAACACATCAATGTTTGGTGAGGGGAAATCATCCTTAGGGCTTGCATAATTTATCTTCTAGTAATCAATGCACATTCTAATTTTTCCATCTTTCTTGGGGACCAGTACTATATTAGCTAACTAGTTGGGAAATTGAGCTACCTTTTACAAACCCAACCTCTATTTGCTTCATTACCTCTTCTTTGATATTTAGAGACAACTCCAGACTCATTCATCGCAATTTGTACCTTGTTGGGATATAGTTCGAGTGTAAAGGAATTTTGTGTGATGCAATTTGTGGGTCAAGACTTGGCATATCTTAGTAAGACCAAGCGAATACATCTATAAATTCTTTAAGAAGGGCAATCATCTAATTTCTTTCTGGGTTGTTTACAATCTAGATCTCTTTTTTATTTTCTTTTGTTCCCAAATTTATTTTTTCTCTTTCCTCATTGTGGGGACTTATTCCTCTTTCTAATGACTCAATTATTTTTGCAAATCTTTCCACTATTTCATTATCTCCTTCTTTAAGTTAACAAATATTCATAGGTATTTCAATATGAGAATCAATTAATGAATGCTAGAAAATCTCATGAAGACGGGGAAATTTGAGAAGAAATAACTGCCCTGAATAATAGAAAAGAAAGAAAAGGAACAAAAAAAGGAATAAGAATATTTTAAAATGGCGAGAATGGGATAAAAGATGAAATGAACAAATTATCAAATTATCAACTTTTATTCAAATGGATAAAATAAGGTCCACACTTTCATAAAAATTTCAAATGGCTTTGGACTTTAGCCAAGTGGAACAAGGCTTAAATTAAATATTACTCATAATTGTAAACATTGGGAATCGACTCTGCATCTCAATTGCTAAGTGGCTGGCCTCCATGATTAAACTTGATACAGTAATTATTTTCTTTATCTTCCTCTAAAACATTCATGGAGTCTATATGAATTATCTGAGATGGAGCTACAAATGTCTCGCAAATGTGCGGGGTGCTTTTACCGACCTTTTTTCCATTCTTAGGCTCATAACCCAGCTCTTGTCTTCCAACATTCTTTATCACCATAATAGGTGAACTAATTCCTTGTAGTCTTGAGCCCAGTCCTTTACCCTGCTAGTATCCCTTTTTAACCATCTTCGTTTTTACTACATCTTTTGGCATAGAGGCATTTCCTTCCTTGAGACCCCTTTCCACAATCTCCAAAGTTTGGAAGGAACTCCTTAATGCTTGCTCAGCTTCCTCGACATATGGAATTGAGACCAGGTTGGAAATGAGCATTTCTTCCTCAATCTTTATGGTAATGACTTTCCCTTCATCAATGAACTAAATCCTCTAGTGCCATGTAGAAAGTATGGCCCTAGCTTCACGGATCCATGGTCTACCCAATAACATTGTGTATGATGGCTCAATATCCATAACTTGACAAACCACCTGGAAGATACTTGGACCAATTTCTAAGCTTAAAGTGATGTGTCCTTTTGCTTCTCTCCTAGAGCCATCAAAAGCTCTTACCACAAAATCACTCATTTTCATACTATTAAGATTGACAGGTAGCTGTAAGAGCATAGTGTAAGGCAACACATTCAGAGTGGAGATATTGTCTACCAAAACATTGGCGATGGTACAGCTTTCACATTTTAATGTGATATGCAAGGCCTTGTTATGGCTGCTTCCTGATGCACTCAACTCCTCCTCTGAAAAGGATAACATATTTGAAATCCTCACATAATTCACCAAATCACCAAATTTCTCCAAGGTGATGGTGAGAGCTGTTGGTTTAGCACCTTCTGCAGGGCTTTCTGGTGTGCCTCAAAGCTAATGATTAAATAAAGAAATGATATCTTTACTTGAGCTTTACCTAGCTATTCTAGGATGTCATATTCACTCTGTTTCGTTATTTTGAGGAGTTCCTCCTCTTGGTCAACTTTCTCTTCAACTGTAGCCTCTACCACTTTCTCCTTCCCTTTTTGGTTGTCTATTATTTTAGGAGTGTAAACTCTCCCACTTAAAATAATGTCGCTTGACTACCACATTGCTCAAATTATTCTATTCCTTAACCAATTTCTTTGGAGGTTGTTCAAACAGTGTCACCGGGTTACGCATTCTTACTAAGGGTGCATATATCCACGGTACAACCTTGTTGCTTTTATATGGTAACAAAGCAGTGGTCTTAATCACTAGAGTAGGAGATTACACTACGTTCATCATCGATTCCTTCTTCATCTTGAAGACCAATGGTTTAGGAAGGAAATCCTTTTCATTAATCATAGAGATTCCTGGTGGATTTTCTTGGAAAGTTACACAACCCCTAAGGTTATTAGTTTTTGTAAGACTTCTCTAAATTCTTTATAGTGCTCAATATCATGTCCCACTTCTAACTTATGGTAAATACATTGTGCTTTCTCATCATAGTACTCTTCCTTTTCCACAACCTCTTTGGACTCCTTTGTTTCATATCCTACCACTTTCAAGGCCTTGAAAATTACTTCTTTAGGCGCCTTCATTTCTTTTCTATGTTTTTTCTCTCCAATATGGCACTAACCAAGCCATTTCCCCCATGATTAAGGCAATGGGTTAGTATTGATATTTAAGCTATAACGGTGAAGCACAACTCCATGCTTAACCAATTTCATAACTTGCCTCTAGAAGGTCCCACATTTTTCTATGTTATGGCCTATTATATCGAGATGGTATATACATTGTGAATTGGGGTCATACCAAGCAAGGTATGGTGGTTAAAGTGGATTGATTGGTACTAGGTTAATAATGTTACCATCAAATAATTTTTTGTACAGGTCGACATTTGATATATGAAAAAATCAGAATGGTTCAGTATTTCTGGAAGGTTTATTTTGTGATTGGCTTAGATAAGAAGCTTGTTGTTGAAGGTTATTTGGGTCGAAGGCAAATTAGTAGGTAGATGATTTATTTTGGTAATAAGGTCGAGACTTATCAGAATTTTGTTGCGGTGCTTGCACATAGCTGACCTCTGATTTTTTTTTCTTTTGAGGCAAACTTTTCTTTTGCCCTTGTCCTTTGGGCTCACTACTTCCAAGTAGTATCTTGTCAGATCACATCAATACCTCAATTCTCTCCCCTGCCTTAATAAGGTCATAAAAGTCTTTGTAAGCACTTCCTTCCATCAAACTAATGTAAGGAGCTCCTAGTATCCCTAAGAAATATAAACAAGTCTCAGAACTTGTCATTAGTGGTTGTATATCAAAAGCCAATTTCTGCCATCTTTGGGCATACTCCTTAAAGGTTTCTTTATCTTTCTACTATATAATTTGTAACTGTTCCCTAGTAGGGGTGATATCAAGGTTAAAACAATAATGCTTAAAAAAAGCATTAGCCAGATCTTTCAATTTGTTAACCTTGGAGTGGTCTAACATCATGTTCCACTGCAGTGCTGATTCAATAAGGCTTTTAAGGAAAAAGTTCAGTAATAACTTTTCGTCATCCTATGCTATCACCATCTTTGTGCAATAAGACCTTAAATGGAATTAGGGATTATTGTTTCTATCATACTTTTCAAATATAGGGACCTTGAAGTCCTTCAGAATACAGACATTAGGGGTCAATCTTAGCTCCCTCACACTGGTATTTCCATATGAATCTATCCCTTGAAGGGTCCGCAGCTTTCCTTCCAACACATTGAATTGCTCCAAAACCTTATTCTTGTTTTCCAATTCTTCAGGCTATGAGGAAGGAATGACAAGGTGTATGTGATCATTAGTATTTATACCCGGCTAACTGGTCATTATATTACCCTTATCACCTAAAAAATTGATGACTAATGGTGACGTTGGGACAATACTAGCAGTCCCTGGCATTGTTGATGTTTGGCCAAAGCATAAATACTCTTGCTGTGCCTGAACTACCTCTTTACTCTTTATACTATCAGCAACCAAGTTCATAAGTGATGACATTTATTCTTGCAACTGATCCATACGACTCTCCATCCTTACATATTCTCAGTATTTGATGACTCGATTGACATAGCACTAATCCTTGCGTATATTTTCCTGACAGATTAGAAATGCTTAGTCGGAGCCCTTTTTGCAGGTGCAATAGTGTGAGTTTTTCCTATCCAATCAAGAAAAATAAACAAACTTTTAACTTTATAGAAAATTTTTTTATTACCATTATAAATTTTATGTCATTTATTAAACCTCTTGGTATTAAAGATTTCATCCTCACTCATACCCTTATTGAGAGTTCAATACTCCATAAAGAAGAACATAGTTAACAATATACCAAGAATCCACCATCACATGGGTATTGTCTGTTTGGAAGAACTTGCGCATAAATGAACAAGAGGCCTAAACCATAAACTGACTGTCTGATGAACAATCCACATGTGCGCCAATGTTTTATTGAAAGCATAATACTTCACAAAGAAAAACATGGTTAACAATGTCCCAATGAGACTTAAATTCATCACATGGGTATCATCTAATTGTACTTTAAACGAGTGACGAAAGGTGGTAAATTTCATTCATAAATCGATTGTTAAAAGAATTTCTATAATCAAATACACTTATCCAAATAATCAATGAGTTCTTTACATAAGCCTAAAAAGCTAACAAATTAGGAGGGGATCCTAGTACTGTAATGGCCTTTGCTAGTTGAAACTTTCCAATGAATTCGAGCAGCCTTCCTTGAATCTCCCCCTATACCTCTTTTCAATAGTCCAAGAGTTGTAAGGCCATGTTATAGAGGTAATGGTAATAGTTTCTCTACTCGGCCACCAAATACTCTTTTCTAATAAGGTCAACCATGGTCTCTACTGATGGTGGTTCGAGTATATTGAGAACAATCAGATTCATATCAGTCAATTGGATGCCTCTACTCTTACACTTGCTAGAATTTTCCTCAACACTGTATTAGTTCAATGCTCTGTGGCAAGCAAGTCTTCTGCCAGAAGCTTCTAAGTGTATATTTAAAAGGGCTTACATAATTTTCAATGGACACATCCCTTACTTAATAAGTGTATATTTAATGGATACATCCCTTACTTAATAATTTTTAATGGACACATCCCTTACTTAATAAGTGTATATTCAAAAGCTTTTAAGTGTATATTTAAAGGGGCTTACATAATTTTCAATGGACACATCCCTTACTTAATAAGTTCTTTGGCTTTTGCAATTCACTACATATTTCATTTCATCTTCTCTTTTGGAGTATATTCAACCTTGTGTTTTTCTCTTTCTTTTTCTTTTTCTACTTAACAATGGTACTTTTCTTTAAAGTTATCTCATTGAAATTCTTGAAGCTTCTAAATGCTTTACTGCTTTCCAGGATTTTTTAATATCTTGAAGCTAGAGATCCCTAGACTGATGCAATTTCTTCTCTTGGTCATCTTAATTAGCTTGCATTGCCCTTTCAAGCTTATTCCATTGCTAGCTTTTCTTTTTTAGCCATTGACAAACTAGCTTCCAACATTTCCAATCTGACTTTAAATTTTTGTTCTCCATTTATAGCAGCAGGTAATTCCTGCTGAACTGGGAGAGTTTTTTGTCATTTGTTCATCCATTCATAGTACTCATCGATTGTTGCCACAACTCGCTTTCCTAAAATCATCTTGTTATCACAAGTCTTCTTGACTTCCTAAATTAAACTTTTATTTTCTTATTGCTTATAGTAAAAACCGAACCCTTTTAAGGACTTCCACAGTAGTACCCCTTGAAGAAAAGTTTATTGGTTAAGTGTTATTGCAGGAGTATAACAAAATACATCCTCTGGCACCTACTAATGGGATGAAAAGGAAGTTACCACAACTATAAAGCACTTCATCATGGTTCCACCATGGCCATTTCCATTGAATTTGGTCCTTCCTTACCTCAGTGAACAGCTAAACCCACTCTGAAACATTCAAATTTTTTTATCTTTAGCACACCAAAGAATTCAAAAGTCCCTAATTTCAGGATTATGGAATTATGTATTTCTCAATGAAATGTGTAACCATTCAAACATAAAGCATTGTTAAACATTTAATTTTCCCTCCTTGATTCTCATGGGAAAATTTAAGAGTAAGGAAAGTCTCTGTCAGAATAACAGGTACTAGGTTAACACTATAGTGTTTCTTCGCATAATAGACACCCATAGCATCTTGATCCATGAAATTAGTGGCTGATGGGAAAAGGATCAAGCCATAAACCATCAAGCCAATTCCTCTTAATATTTCTCCAAATATTCTCATGATAGTTCCTCAGTTTGACCCTGTTTAGCTATTTTAGATTGAACTTCAGATGTACTTTTATTCAGTAGGCCTACTATAGCCTTGTTAGATAGATTGTAGCCTGAGTAGATAAAAACCTTGGTATGCCTTTGTATTGGTTGATCAATCATCGTCCCATATTCTTCTATAGTCTATGTGAGATGCGTATGTCGAAAAGCGAAACTCCTGAGCGAATGTCCCAAAAATTTTGTAATGCCATGATACTGCACATGGAACTAGTACCCGAATCAATTTCCAAATCGTCTCATACCTTATCCCTACTAATTCTCTTAACATTCTAGGTAATATGCCTTCCATAGTCTTTAGTTTATCTAATGATGAAAATTGTACTAATAACTCGGACTTCTTTGACTGAATAGTGCTTGAGTCCATCTTTAATGCCAATTTTAGTGTTAAATTTTTTATGTAAAACCCCTACAATGGTAAGGAAAAATATGAGATTGCCATGAAATAGAAGTTATGCAAAACTCTATTTCTTTTTCTCTTTTTTCGCAATGAAATGCCAGTATATAAGAGAAAATGAGAAGATAAGTTAAATAGTGGGAGAGAAAGAGAGAAAGGGAAAGTGATAATGAGAGAGAGCAGGCTTTTCATTGCCCTATTTAAGATAACCTTAGGGTAAAGGGACTTATCATACATGGTCAAGGCCCTAACTATAAGATAGCTTTTAGGGTCAATTTAGCTATGCAATACCATCATGGTAGGTCTATGTTCCTAGTGGAATGGTTTTTTAGAACAGACTGCCCCCACTGAAATAGTGAGGATCTCGACTTCCCATTGTAACTACACAGGTGGACTACGCCTCCACATGTAACCAACTAGATAAGTGAGTTAACAATCTGAGTTGAGGCTTTCATGAATACCCTGAAGAATAAATCTAATCGAGCATCACTACGCCACCTCGAATTCTAATATGAAGTTCTCATTTACTTGCGTATAGGGCCTAAATGTGTGTGTAAAGGTTGTGAATGGTATAAAGTGTATGTGAAGAGCATACAAACCTTAATCCTAATGATTACACAAAATAGAAACCCGGAACAAATAGAAAAGAGCAATTATTGTCATTTACCTTAGAGTGTAAACAGTATATTGCAGTTATTGCCATATACCATAAGATTCTAATAGAGCATGTCATTATGGAAAGCAATTAAACTATAACACGTAGAATTGCAGTAAAACATTCAGACATGATTGCTAAAGTAGTATAATTCAATTTTTTACAGCATGATGAAGTAAATAACAACAAAAGGGGGTTAATCAAGTCATGGACAAAGTATAAACAAACTAAAAAAGGCTTGATTCTCTAAAAATCCACAGTGAAGTTGCCAAACTATCACAACATGATGGCCGAAAAAGGCAAGTCTTAACCTTAAAGACACAAAAAGGGAACAATACATATATTAAAATATTGGAGTTGCTACCAATTAATTAGAAGGATAATTGGGATCCTTTAAAAAAAAACTAAACAGTGGCCCTTGAAACCAAATGAATGGTTCAAAAGTCTAATTACGAGTGAAGAATGTGTTAGGCATCCCATAACATCCACCTTAAACATGGTTACCTAATTATGCCCAAAAAACACTATTCAGTTATTGCAATATAGAATAGGGTATTGAACCATCGGGAGACAAAGGAAACACTACAAGGATATCACTTAATAGAAGTAACAATAAATAATCAATAAAAGAACAAGTGAGTAATAACATTTATCTAAATTTAGTAATTAAAGGGAAGTGAAATATGGGTAAAGAAGTAGCAAAGCTTTGGGTGTCCGTTGATTGGATTCAGCACTTTGGTTCATGTTTCAATTCAACCATTACTTAATTAGGAATTATAGCACCAAATTCCTAATTGGAACATATAACAATGAAAAGCCCTAAATCTCTCAAAATCAAATCTAGGATTAAATCCTCCTATTTTCAAACCATGAATTTCATTTCTAAAAAGTAAATCAATTGACGACACCATGTTAGGAAGTAACTAAAATGCAGCAAAAGATCATGTTCATAAGATGGAAACCATTTTTATTAAGTCACCATCAAAATCTATAAAACTATAACTCAACATCATAAAAAAATATCATTCAATGTCTCAAAGAAAATAGAATCAACCAAATAGTTCAACACAAGATTTATAAACAATAACAATCAAAAGATGAACTGAAACATTACCCAAAGGTTTTCACAACCAACTTCTACCCTAGCCTTACCTAGATCCTAACTAGTCATGTTTGTTGACAAATCCAACACTCCATGGATGACCATCTTCATCTTCAAGGATTAGGAGAGGAAATCTTCAGCCATGAGCCTCCTCTTCGTCCTCCTCAATCTCCAAACTAAGAAAACCCTTTTTCCCCAACCAAAAAGTCTCATTTTCTAAAGTAAAATGTGTCTCTTTTAATGACAGATCGTGCGTGAGCACCGTGGTGCTGGAAAGTTGCATCTTGGGGCCTTAGAAGAATTTCTCTCTAAAGAGCAATTAGGCGCTATGGCACTAGTGAAAGGATTCCGCAGTGTTGGGTTTTTTGGGTTAGGAGTCGAGGCACCAAGTTATCTAACTTGTGCTGAATTTGCTAATTTTTCCAATTTAGGGCGCTGCTACGCTGGCTTTCCATGGCTATAGCATTAGACCTTCTGACTTACCTTGAAATTCCTTGCTTAGGACCCTGAAAATGAAATATAAACATGCTTAAAGGATGATAATGGGGAATCCAAGTCAAGTGTTAGAAAACACATTAAGTTCAATGATTTCCCTTCATTTATAACACATTTAACTCAATAATAAGGCGCGTAAGGTGCATTTTCACACACTCATCACACCCCCCAACTTACTTATTGCTAGTCCCTAGCAATTTCTTTTCAAATAGTCAAAATGAGTTCGAGGGAAACATTTATATGTTTGAAATTGTACAATGCAAGCTTAACCTGCTAAGTAATCTAAGGAATCCATCATTCCCTTAACAATCAATATACTAAAAGTGATCCATAATATATAATTGCGTGTTCTGAGTCTTAACCATCTTACCACTAACCATGACACATGTACCATTAAGAACATCTTAAGCCTAAGGTTATACTCCATAACTCATAAGTATAAAAGTGTTTAATTCAGGGGTTCTCTCTATGGAGTTGACAAAGGGTGTACACACAAGCACATAGAGATGAAGACATGAACAACCAACTAGCAATCATTGACATTATGATAGAAACACTAATAATCGAGAATTCAACCACTCTTACCATAGCCTACTTGAGATCAAACAAATCAATCAATGGGTTGCAATATGGCTCAAGTTAAGCTGCAAAAGAAGGAAATGATGATTCAAAAGCTTCTAAGTATATATTTAAAGAGGCTTACATAATTTTCAATGGACACATCCCTTGCTAAATAAGTTCTTTGGCTTTTGCAATTCACTACATATTTTATTTCATCTTCTCTTTTGGAGTATATTCAACCTTGTGTTTTTCTCTTTCTTTTTCTACTTAACAATGGTACTTTTTTTTAAAGCTATCTCATTGAAATTCTTGAAGCTTCTATTTTTCATGTCATACCCTATACACACTTGAAAATCAAAAGAGTTGGAGATTTAACATATAGTTCAATTCTAATGTGAAAGAGGTATGGGTGATATAGGTGCATGAAGAAAAGTATTTATGTATTTTTGGCTCAAAGTTGGCAATTAAAGATACACAATTAACAAGGTTAGCTTGAAGGGCTCAAGCGTTAATCCTAAGTATTCTGTCATCATTTCCTAAGCATAACCACCAACAAACCACAACCATGCATGTTTGCCCGAAAGAAGTGACCATTTCACAACAACAATAAAAACTTATCACAATTATAGCATGGTTTTCTCTCACTTCTCTTAAAATCAACACAAAAGACTTATGCAAAAGAGTCTCTATATGCATATGTCAAACCACCATCTTACCATAAAACTTGGATGTGTGCATTATAAATCCTATGAATACTTAAGTCAAATGACTAAGATGGGTTTGATGAATCCACATAGATTATTATGTGAAAATTTTTTGCTACAAGTGTTAAGATGTAAAGGGGATTATCAATCCATTAAGATCTAAAGAACAAAATTTCGTATAAGTAAATATGCCTAAAAAATCTAGCAAGTAGCAAACATTTATAGATATGCTAGATCTGCACCCCCAACTTAAATTGAACATTGTCCTTAATATTTAGGCGGCAAAAATAAAAAGAGAGCAAGATGAAAATTGGTGGAATACAACTGATAGTTGGCAGAAATAGCTTGGTGAGCAGAAAAGGATCAAACAAAATGAACTATTAACAAAACAAAGCAACGAAAACAGCAACCAAAAACAAACGACATAAAGAAAATAAAACAAAAGTACAAATGAAAATTCATACCTGGAAAGATGAGGTCAAGGTCAGTAAACTGGATCTACAAATGGAATTTCTTCCACTGTAGGTATAGGTCTATCAATTATAATTTTTAAGTGCTAACCATTAACCTTTAAGATCCGACCATCCCTAGGGTCCTCTTTTTCTACCGCTCAATTTTCAAAAAATTGTTTAACTACAAATGAGCCAGTCCATCTAGAGCAGAGTTTGCTTAGATGCAAATGCAATCTATAATCATATAAGTAAACCCGCCAGTTAGGTGCAAACATTTTTCTAAGGATATTTTTATCATTAAACGCTTTCAATATTTCTTTATAGATCCTAGAGTTATCATAAGCATCCTTCTAGAGCTCTACAAGCTCGATCAACTATAATTTTCAAAGAGTACCAGCTGCTTTGAGATCTGAATTGAATGTTTTAAGGGCTCAATATGCTCTATGCTCTAACTCAACAAGTAAATTACATGGTTTTCAAAAAACAAGCTTGTAGGGGGACATGCCTAAGGGAGATTTAAATGTTGTTTGATAAGTCCAAAGTGTATCATTTAACCTTAAGGACCAATCCTTTCGGTTAGGGTTTACTATTTTCTCTTAAATGTGCTTAATCTCCTTATTAGCGAATTTTACTTGACCACTAGTCTGGGGTGATAGGCAATAGAAATTTTGTGGACAACCCCGTCTTTCTTCATAAGTGCCTCAAAAGAGTGGTTACATTGGCTCCACAAGCTGTAAAAGTCTTATTGCCACACATTTTCTTTGAGAAATTTTATAAAGGTCTTATTGCCATTAGCTCCACAAGCTGTAGCCTCCACCCATTTGACACATAATCAATGGCCACAATTATGTAAAGATACCCAAAGGAAGGGGGAAAAAGTCCTATAAAATCTATACCACAACAATCAAATATTTCAATAACTAAAATAGGGTTTAAGGGCATCATATTGCCCCATGACAATGATCCTAACTTTTGGCATCTCACACAAGACCTACAAAATACATTTGTGTCATAAAATAAAGTGGGCCAATAAAATCCACATTGCAAAATTGTTGTAGTGGTTTTCTTCATAGAAAAGGGGCCTCCAAAAGCTTGAGAATGACAAAATTTCAAGATACTAGCAACCTTCTCATCAGGGATACAATGTATCATAATTTGATCAGGGTAATATTTGAAAAGCAAGGGGTCGTCCGGATAAAAATTACGCACCTTATGAAGGAATTTCCTCTTATCCTTGCTTCTCCAATCTGTTGGCATTTCACCTACAGCCAAATAATTAACTATATTAGCAAACCAAGGTAAAGTGGTCACAGAGAACAAAAGCTCATTAGAAAAGTCATCGTAAATGGGCATTTCATTGCAATTCTTTACTAAGGTAAGCCTAGAAAGGTGGTCAACTACCACATTTTCTCTACACCCTTCTTGTCTTTAATTGTTATGTCAAATTCCTGCAACAACAAAATCCATCTAATTAATCTTGCCTTAGCATCCTTCTTTGTGAGAGGGTACTCGAGGGCAGCATGGTCAGTGAAAATAATGATGGGTGAACCAGTTAAATAAGCATGGAATTTGTCTAGAGCAAATACTACAGCTAGCAATTCTTTCTCAATGGTAGAATAATTCATTTGTGAACAATTCAAAGTCCTACTAACATAGTAGATGACACAAGATTTACCCTCCCTTCTCCGTCTAAAGATGGCTCCTATGGCATAGTCACTAGCATCACACATAATTTCAAAGGGAATGGTCTAATATGGGGGTTGCATGATAAGGACGGATGTGAGTTTACCAATTAACAATTCAAATGCTTCGTAACAAGCTGTGGTCTACTCAAAAACAATGTCTTTAGCTAGGAGGTTACACAACGGTCTAGACAAGGTAGAAAAATTTTGTATAAACCTCTTATAAAAATTGGCATGACCAAGGAATGTTAGATCTTGGAGGTAGGAAGTTTAGAGATAATCTCAATTTTGGATTGGTCTACTTCTATTCCCTTGTGAGAGATAATATACCTTAAAACAATCCTGGAATACAGCATGAAGTGTCACTTCTCTCAATTTAAAACAAGGCTTTTTGCTCACACCTAGCCAAAATTCTCTTTAAATTTTTCAAACAAGAGTCAAAAGAATCATAAAAAATAGTTAGATCATCCATAAATATCTCCATGCAATTTTCAACCATCTCACTAAAAATGTTATCATGCAGCGTTGGAAAGTAGCAAGGGTATTACACAAACCAAATGGCATGTGCCAAAATGCATAAGTTCCAAAAGGGCATGTGAAGGTGGTTTTATCCTAGTCCTATAAAGCAATCTCAGTTTGATAATAGCTAGAATAATCATCTAGGAAACAATAAAATGGGTAGTCAGCAACTCTTTCTAAAATTTGGTCAATGAAGGGTAGTCGAAAGTGGTATTTTTGGGTGGCAACATTCAATTTTCTATAGTCAATACACATACGTCATTTGGTCACTATTTTAGTATAAATTAGTTCTCCTACTGCATTATCCAGTATAGTGACACCTGATGTCTTAGGGACCACCTGTGTAGGACCAGCCCATTTGCTATCAGCTATTAGGTATATGATACCTACATCTAGCAACTTAATGACCTCACTTTTAATTAATTCTTTCATAGTGGGGTTTAATCTATGTTGAGGGTCTCTTCGAGGGCTAGATCCATTTTCCAAATGGATCCTATGTAAACATATCAAAGCACTAATTCCCTTAAGATTAGCTATGGTCTAACCTAAAGTATATTTATGTTCATTTAAAACTTGAAGGACCATCTTACCCTGAACCTCACTCAATTCTGAAGAAGTAATAATAGGAAATGTATCACCTAGGCAAAAATAAGCATGTCTAAGACCCTTTGGTAGTGACTTGAGCTCAAGCTAAGAGATTTTCACACTAGATGGTTTTTTACTTCTCACTCATAACTGGTAGCTTCTCAAATCTTGGTTGCCATAGTTATTTGCTATAATCTTGCAATTTAGCAAATGCATTACAAATATTAATAGCTTATTCAGAATTTAAAGAGAATAATGATTCAAAGTTATTAAGAAAGAGTTCAAAGGGATCATAATTGCTTGTCAAAACTTCTTCTTGAATAAGTGAATATATCACGTAAGTCTATTGGCATTCAGCCTCTTCTTCTGGTTGTTTGCCAAAATGGAAAATATTCACTTCAAATGTGATGTTCCCAAAAGAAAGCTTCATTAATCCCTTTCTGCAATGTATAACAGCATCAACTGTAACAAGAAAAGGTCTTCCTAAAATTAAAGGAATGTCAAAGTTAGTATCAATAATAAACTAAGTGTCTAGGCTTAAGAAGTCCATAGGGTAGTAAAATTTATCAATTTTGACCAAAACGTCTTCAATTATCCCTCTTGGTTTCTTAACTGAATGATCAGCTAATTGAAGTACGACAAAGGAAAGCTTAATATCACCCAAACCAAGCATTAAATAGATTGAATAAGGCATGAGGTTTACACTAACTCCCATGGTGCATGAAATAGTAGGGTAGCCTGGATCTTTATATTTTCTTGGAAGCCTTTTTTAATCATAGCACTTGCTTGTTCAGCCATGAATGTTATCTTTTTCACATTGTGCTTTCTTTTAATAGTTCACAAGTCCTTTAAAACTTTAGCATAAGTAGGAATTTACTTTATGGCATGCAGAAGAAGAAGATTAATATTTACTTGCCTAAGTTCTAAAATTTCAGCACTATGATTAGCAACTTTTGAAGTGGTCTTAAGGGCTTGTGGAAAAGGTACCTTAACCGGACTCACTACCACTTCAATTTTTGTTGGAGCTTCAGTCTCCTTATCAACCACTTTTTCCTTAATCTCCCTAGGTTTATGAGTTGACTCTAAAACTTTGCCTGAACAAGTGGTTATTGCATTAATTTCTTTAAGTCTTTCCTATTAAGATCAAAGGCTTGAGCCATATGTTGCCCATCGGGGTTGGGTTGAGCTAAGGATGGAATTCTCCCATGCTCATTAATGGTTAAAGCACTAATTAGCTTAGACATTTGACTCCTTATTTCTTTATTTTACTATATTGTTTAGGTGATCAAGGCCTCAAATTTCTTGTTGGTCTTGTCTTGGGCCTCAATAAATGTGTTCAATGTATCTTCCAAATGATTCCTAGAGGGTTGGAATGAGGAGTAAGGTCTAGAGCCTTGGGGTTGTGATACATGTTCTTATTGATCATATTTCCACCTAAAGTTAGGGTAATTTTGCAACCTCGGATTGTAGGTTTTAGAATAAGGGTTATTGGACTTCTTGTAAATCCCTAAGGCATTACATTGCTCCTCATACACCCCTCTCATTTCATTATAAGTAGGCCACTCTTGGCTAAGATGATCTACCCCCTATAGACAAAGCAAGGGTCATAAGACTCTACCCGAGCAGGCATTTGTACTTTCCTAGGGTCCTTAGATTTTAAAGCTTCCAACTCCTTAGTAAGCATTTCTACTTTAGGTTGTCCTCTTCCCTAAGATGGTAAATACCACCACTAGTAGGGTTTGCCAACGGCTTTGACCTATCCATTCTATAAGTAGCACTAGGTCCACTCTAAGTATGAGCCTTTTTAGCAAGCTCATTTAGGTATTCAATGGCTTCATTAGGGTTCTTTTGTAAGAATTCATCATTACACATCATTTTAATAAATTGGCGCTCTTTAGGTGTAAGCGCGTCATAAAAATAGCTATTTAAATGCCAACTCTCATATACATGATGAGGACACATGTTCAATAGTTCCTTAAATCTTTCCCAAGCCATGTATAAGGTCTCATGCTCTTTTTGTACAAAGTTGGAGATTTGTGATAAGTGCTTAATTTACCATGTTTTTATGTTGAAGTCTCTTGCATTTAATTGCTTTGTTCTTGAGTTTCTTGTATTCTTAGCTTTGTTTTATGTTTTATAGGTGTTTTGAAGTGGAAATTCAATCATGAAAAAGAAGTTATTCAAGTTAGGCATGCTTTGGAACAATATGGAAGTAGGTCTATGTGGAAATAAGCTCAAAATGCTTATTTTCAGGTCAACATCGGAAGTTTCAGCACTACAGCTCCTATTCTTAGGCACCACGGTGCTCAAATTCGAAGAAAAATAGTTTCAGAGTTGAGAGTTTAGCGTCCCAGCACTCTAAGATAGCATTGCAGCACTCAAAAGACGAAGAATTTCACCTAAGGCCTAGAGTTGGCAAGTGCCGCAGCTCGTGATGCAACCTAGCTAGGGTATCGCGGTGTCCACTCCCAAAATGCACAATTCGAAATGTAGGGTTAGGCGCTACTATGCGAAGGAGCCATGACCATAGCACTCGCAAGCACTGATTCATTAAAATCATATCTTCAACTTAATTTTACCTATTCTAACACTGGGAGAGCAAGAGAAAGGCTGAAGGGAGTGATTTCGGAGAAAATTCATCTGCATAGAGTTCTTCAAAGAGTTTTATCTTCTTCTTTTCTTTATTCTTTTTCTATTTTCTGAAGTTTTCATGGATTGTAATGTTATATTTGATGATTTTCTGACGTTAGAAGGCTAAATCCCCATGGTTAAGGGTGAACTCAATGCCTTGGACATGATTTTGTGATTAAACTCATTGATAATGTTATTTAACTTTTCTTGAATGATTGTTTATGTTCTTCTACTTGATTTATTCAAGATTATTACTTGGTTTTATTTGGATGGCCAACTAAATGAGTTAGATAATCATCTAATGCTAGGATAAATGATTGAATATGTAATAATTTGATTCTCTTATTTATAATAGCAATATATGGTGATTAGAGATGTCCAAATCCTTGAGAACTTTGATGTAGAGCATAACATAGATTAAATAATCCAAGCGTTTGAGATTGTTTCTTAGATTAACCTATCTTTCTTATCTTAAAGCTTTCATTGGATTAAATCTTGGAAGTGTTTTCTAGGCTGTTCATTGGATAAAGAGTAAGTAAAGAGCGTTCTTCTATTAACCAAGTAACTAAGGAAAGATTAGGATAGTAGAGCTTGTTGTTATTTACAGTTGATAGTCAGGATAGAGAGTTGAGAACATTGTTATGTTTATAATCATAATGAGTGATTGTCTATAATCACTTATCGGTGTCCAATGGAGAGGAGTGAATCTTTAATCATATTTCTCACCTTATTATAATTTTCTTGTTGTTTATTGTGTTCTTTGGTTATATTGACTATATTTACTTTCACCTTTATTTTAAGTACATTTGTTCTCACCAAAACCCTCATTTACATTTCAAATATTGATTTATTAATTTATTTAGTAATTCATCAATTAAACTCAATTCTTTGTGGAAAACAACCCTTGCTCATAAAAATAAAAATACTTACCACTATACTACGATGAGATATATTAGTGCGTTTCCCAATTGAAAAGTAATCAAATTGAAGATTCGTTAGTGAGGTTAGAAGTTATAATTAGGAACATGCCAAATTTTGGCGTAGTGTCGCCAGGGATTAATCATTTAGTTGATCATTTACTTGGTTCTTATTTTCAATTCTTTTATTCTTTCATTGTTTATTTATTTCTTTCTTTCTTTCAGGTGTATGTCCGAAGATAATGATTTGCGACTCCAAAGAATTAGAGAGTTTTTTACATGTCACGAGTTTGCAAGACATCCTTCTTCTGATACACATCACCCTATCCAACCTCTTAAACTTGTTTCTGAAGTCCATATTGCATCATCTTCATCTAAACCTTCTGGGCATATTGAAATGAAGGGAAATAATATAACTTTAAAATAGTTGGGAGCCCCACTATTAGATCAACAACTACTGTGTATACAGTGTCCTGAACCTAGGGTGGCTTGTGAGCTAAAATCAGGATCAATCCACCTCCTACCAAAATTTCATGGATTGGTAGAAGAGGACCCAAACAAGCACCTTAAGGAATTTGAAGTAGTGTGCTAAGGGATGAAGCCACCGAGTGTATTAATTGAGTAAATTCAATTAAGAGCTTTTCCCTTCTCCTTAGCAGACTCAGCCAAGGAATGGCTTTGCTATCCTTTATCAGGAACTGTAAATACTTGGACTGAAATGAAGAGTCTGTTCCTTGAGAGGTATTTTCCTGCATCTAAAGCTTCTTATATTAGGAAAGCCATCAGCAGAATTAGGCAGTTTAGTGGATAATCACTCTATGAGTATTAGGAACATTTCAAAAAGTTACGCATGACTCGCCCTAACTACCAGATAAGCAAACAACTCATAATATAATATTTTTATGAAGGGTTGGCACTTCCATATAGAAGTATGATAGATGCTACTAATGGAGGTGTGTTAGTAGATAAAACACCTAAGGATTCTAGACATCTCATAGCAAACATTACTGCCAACTACAGTCAATTTTGCATTAGAGATAATTTACCTACCCAACAAGTGAGTGGAGCTCAAACATCATTTAGTGAGCAACAGATGACTCAACTTGCTTCATTAGTTAGTAGGATGACAAGGGGAAACACACAACAAGTGCATCAGTATGGAATTTATTACATATAAGGCCATCCAACAGATATGTGTCCCTGATTACAAGAAGGCAGCTCAAAGCAGGTTAATGCCCTAGGGAACTTTCAAGGGCATCAAAGAAAATATGACCCATATTCAAGTACCTATAATCCAGGGTGGAGAGATTACCCAAATTTTTGTTATGGGGTTAATCAGCTAGTTGCATCACAGACAATGCCACCAAGTTTTCAAAGTATATCACAGTAACCATACCAAATGAAACCACGTGTGGGCTCTCAAACATCTGGAGCTTCAATAGAGGATCTTGTGAAAAACCTTGCTTTTAACACCATTCAATTTCAGCGAAACTCCATGTAATTTTAGCAAGAAGCAAGGACATGTATCCAAAACTCAGAAAACCAGATGGGATAATTAGCGACAACTATAAGTTGTTTGGAATCTCAAGGTTCAAGAAAGTTACCCTCATAAACAAAGAGAAACCTGACCAAAAATGTTATTTTAATTGTTAAAATACTTGATGTATGGGATATTGATTTCATAGGACCCTTCCCTCCTTTTTTTGGAAACTTATACATAGTTCTTGTAGTAAATTATGTTTCTAAATGGGTGGAAGCTAAAACCACTAAAATTGATGATGCTAAAGCCATCGTAAATTTTTTCAAGTCCAAAATTTTTGCTAGATTTGGTATCCCTAGAGCAACTATCAGTGATCGTGGAACTCACTTTGGAAACCGATCTATAGAAGCTTTGTTAAGGAAATACTACATCACCAATTGGATATCCTCTTTATATCACCCACAAACTAGTAGACAAATGGAAGTGTCTAACAGAGAGATCAAGTCCATACTTGAAACGATTGTCAACCCATCCAGGAAAAATTGAACTTTGAGATTTGATGATGCTCTGTGGGAATATAAAATTGCTTTCAAGACACCCATTGGTATGTCGCCTTATCATCTAGTCTATAGTAAGCCATGCCATCTGCCTATTGAATTAGAACATAAGGCCTATTAGGGTGTTAAAAAATTTAATATGGCATTGAATGTGGCGGGAACTCATAGAAAGCTTCAATCACAAGAACTAGAGGAACTCATAAATGAATCCTATGAAAGTTCAAGAATTTACAAGGCAAAGACAAAGGCCTTTCATGACCAAAACATTTATAGGAAACATTTCAATGTGGGATAAAAAGTGCTTTTATTCAATTCCCGCTTGAAATTGTTTCTTGGTAAGTTGAGATCCAGTTAGATGGGCCTCTTTGTTGTCACTAATGTTTTTAATCATGGTACAATAAATATTGAAAGCTCTAAAATAGGAAAGGTATTCGAAGTGAATGGGCATCGCTTATAGCCCTACTATGAGAATTTCTATATAGAGGATATTGACACCTTACCCCTTCAAGAACCATATTACAATGAAGAGTGACCCTACAAGTCTACGTCAGGCTGAAGACAATAAACCAAGTGCTCCCAAGAGGCAACCCAAAGGAAAGAGCTCCCCAATCCAATCAGATAAGATCTTTCTGACTCCCTTTTGTTTTATGATGTTTATTGTTTGTTGTTGTTCTTTTCTCCCAGGCATGGTTATGATATCTGAGTTATTTAAACTTGCATTGAGGACAACGTAAGAGCTAAGTGTAGGGGAGAAGTTTAGGTTTTGTGCACTTGTATGCTTCTTGTTGGCTCTTGGCATTGTGCAGTAGCTATTGGCATGATAGTTATATTTTCATGGAATTAAGCAAATTTTGAAAAAATTTCAATTATTTCTTTTAGTACATTGTGGTTCATGACCATCCTATCAAACCTTTAGTGCACTTAAGCCTTTTGCTTTGTAATTTTGGAAATGTTGTATGCATAAAAGTAGAAAATTTTTCGCCTTAAGTTGTCAATGAAAAGAAAAACAAAAGAAAATAAAGATAGGGCTATGCTTCGATGGTTTTATGTACTTAGTAACTGGGTGCTCACATCAAAAATAGAGGGCATTCACGTCAAATGGCACTTGGATTATGAGCATATAAAGCATGTTAGTGATCATGGTTTACTAAGTAACTAGGGTTTTGTACCAAAAGTATAATATCCTCATGCCAAAAAGTGACACACATCTTAGTACCAGCTACCAAAAATGAAAAAGGAAAAGAACAAAAATAAATTAAGATGCTTATTTGTAATTGTTGCTTATTCGCATATGGAATTCTAGATTTGCAAAGTGTAGGGTGCTCACACACACACACTTGATTAGATGATTAATGAATGATAATATATTCCATGAAATCTTTGAAGAATTTTGAGATATTTACTTGATTATTTAATTATTGACTTCATGGATTCAGTGAAATGCAAGTGTGAAGAGCTAGCAGGAGTATGTTGAGTCCCTTGTTGTTTAATTTTTTATATTTGTTGTTTTAGTTTGCCTGAGGACAAGCAAAGGTTAAGTGTGGGAGACCTTCATAAGTACTTATTTTGCCATGTATTTATGTTGAATTATCCTACATTTAATTGCTTTGTTCTTGAGTTTCTTGTGTTCTTAGCTTTGTTTTATGTTTTGTAGGTGTTTTGAAGTGAAAATTCAATTATGAGAAGAAGTTATCCAAGTTAGGCATGCTTTGGAATAATATGGAAGCAAGTTTATGTTATTCAATGCCTTAGACATGATTTTGTGATTAAACTCATTGATAATGTTATTCAACTTCTCTCAAATGGTTGTTTGAACTTCTACTTGATTTGTTCATGATTATTGCTTGGTTTTGTTTGGGTGACCAACTAAATGAGCTAGGTAATCATCTAATGCTAAGATAAAGGATTGAATACGTAATAATTTGATTCTCTTATTCATAAACAGCAATTTATGGTGATTAGGGATGTTCAAATCCTTGAGAACTTTGATTTGGAGCATAACATAGGTTAAATAATCCAAGTGTTTAAGATTGTTGCTTAGATTAACCTATCATTCTTATCTTAAAGCTTTCATTGGAATAATCAAATAAGTGTTTTCTAGGTTGTTCATTGGATTGGGAGTAAGTAAGGAGCATTCTTCTTTTACTGAATAACTAAAGAAAGATTGGGATAGCAGAGCTTTTTGTTATCTACGGTTAATAGTCAGGATAGAGAGTTAAGAATATTGTCATATTTATAATCATAATGAGTGATTGTTTATAATCACTTGCCGGTGTCCAATGGAGATGAGTGAATCCTCAACCATACTTCTCACCTTATTCTAATTTTCTTCTTGTTTGTTGTGTTCTTTGGTTATATTGATTATATTTACTTTCACCTTTATTTTAAATACTTTTGTTCTTACCAAAACCCCCATTTACATTTCAAACATCAGTCTATTAATTTATTTAGTAATTCATCAACTAAACACAATCCTCTGCAGGAAAATGACCCTTGTTCATAAAAGCAAAAATACTTACCACTATACTACAAGGAGATATATTAGTGTGTTTTCCAGTTGGAAAGCAATAAAATTGAGACTTTGTTACTGAGGTTTGAAGTTCTAATTGTGAACACACCAATTTGTCTCTTCAATGCATTTGTTTTATGTTGGGAAAAATATTTATTAAAGAATGCCTCAGTCATCTCAGTCTAAGTTCCTATTGAACGCAGTCTCAAAGAGTATAGCTAACTCTTACCCTTGTCTTTCAGAGAAAAAGGGAAGAACTTAAGTCTTACCACCTCACTTGTGGCATTCTAATCATGAAAGGTTGCAACCATATCCTTAAATTCCCTATTGTGTAAGTAAGGGTTCTCACTCTCTATTCCATGGAGGTAGGAAGTAGTTGCATCATCCCTATAATCAACCTAGGGAAAGTTTGCTAGGAACATGAGACATGATGGTGTGGCTGTGCGTGTAGGATGGAGATAGTCTTGAAGGGGTCTATGGAGTTGATCTAAATGTTCAACCATTTCTTATGGGTTTGATGAAGTGCCAAACAGGGGGTTGAAGGAACTAGACTTTACCTCTACTTGTAGCATAGGGATAAATCTAACTAAATGGTCTTTATATCTACGCATGCAAGGAAAGAAAAGAATAAAGAATATAAAGATAAAAAAAAAAACAACTATCCAATAATAAAAAAAAGAAGGAACAAAGTTACCACATTTTTAGATTGTTGAATGAAGTGTGCCTTGTATTGCTTCTTAAGCCGTGCTCCCTGACAACGGCGCCAAAATTTTATTACGCCCAAAAACACTACGCGTTATTGCAGTATAGAATGAGTGTCGATCCACTGGAAGACAAAGAAAATACTACAAGAGTATCACTTAATGGAAGTAACAATGAATAATCGATAAGAGAACAAGTGAGAAACAAGATTGATCTAAATTGAGCAACTAAATGGAAGTGAAATATGGGTAAAGAAGTAACAAAGCCTTGGACTTCCATTGATCGCATTCAACACTTTAGTTCATGTTTCAACTCAATCATTACTCAATTAAGAATTATAGCACCAAATCCCTAATTGGAACATATGATAATGGAAAGCCCTAAATCTCTCAAAATAAAATTTAGGGTTAAATCCTCCCCTTTTCAAAAAAATAATTTCATCTTTGAAAACAAAATCAATAAACGACACTATGTTAGGAAGTAACTATAATGTAGCAAAAGATCATGTTCATAACATGAAAATCATTTCTATTGAGTCACCATCAAAATCCAAACTATAACTCAACATTATAGAAGAATATCATTCAATGTCTCAAAGTAAATAGAATCAACCAAATAGAGGATTAAACACAAGATTTATAAACAATAACAATCAAAAGATGAATTAAAACATTACCCAAAGGTTTGCATTAATCAATTTCTACTATAACTTTACCTAGAACCTAGTCAACCATGTTTGTTGACAAATCTAACACTCCATGGATGACCGAAGACATCTTCAAGGATTAGAAGAAGAAATCCTCTAGCATTTCAACTAGGAATGAGCCTCCCCTTCGTCCTCTTCAATCTTGAGACCAAGAAAACCCATTTTCCTCAACCAAAAAGTCTCATTTATGAAGTAAAACTCGTCCCTTTTAATGACATATTGGGCGCGGGTACCGCTGCAGCTTGAGGTCCTAGAAAATTTCTCTCTGAAGAGCAATTGGACATCATAGCGCTAGTAAAAGGGCATTGTAGTGCTGGATTTTCTGAGTTGGGAATCATAGAGCTAGGTTCTCTGACTTGTGCCAAATTTGATAATTTTTCCACTTTTGGGCAACGAAACGTTGGCTTTCCATGGTTGTGGCCCTGGACCTTTTGACTTTCCTTGAAATTCCTTAATTGGGACCCTGAAAATAAAATATAAATATGCTTAAAGGTTGGTAATGGAGAATCAAAGCCAAGTATAAGAAAACCCTTTAAGTTCAATGATTTTCCTTCATTTATAGCACATTTAGCTCACTAATAAGGTGTGTAGGGTGCACTTTCGCACACTCATCATTACCCTAGATCATTTCTACTTGACTTTAATATAATTTACTGACCCCTTTTGGTTAATACAGTGGAAAAAGATAACGGCTAAAAGAACTAGACTTGTCTTACTAAGTAAATGCCTACGTACCCCAACAGGGATTAAGGTTCACATAGTTCGAGAGTAAACTAATAGGTTTGATTAGTTGATATGAATGATCTCCTTACTAGTGCAAAGTTTAGACAATGCGGAGGCATCAAGTCCTTATCCAAAATCGAAGGAAATGGTTAATGCGGAAGTATTAAATCCTCATCCAAAGCCAATAAAGAATTTGGTCAATGCGGATGCACTAAGTTCTCACCCAAAGCCAACAAAGAATCTGGACAATACGGAGACCCCATGTCCTTATCCAAAGCCAATAAATGAAGTGACCCTTGGAGTTGGGAACAACTTTTTGAGGTAATTTAAAAATGAAAGTATGTTCTTACTTTGGGTCTATTGGGACTTCCTACTTGAGCAGATTGGGAACTTTATTTAAAATGGGCCCTTGGAACCCATGATTAATTTAAGTATGGACCATTACGGCCCAAAATGTTATGAAATACCTTTAACTTATAATGTTTGCATTACAATGACAATTCTAAAACTAAAGTTAATAAATAAAACAAGAACAATAAAAAAAATTGAGGTATAAAAATAAATTAAAACACACATAGGGCATAAGTGAAAATAAAGGTAGCACAATAATAAAATATTCATACTACAAATAAAACAAAAACAATAAATAAAATGAAGAGGTATAAAAAAAAAAGAGTCATCCTATCAACACATCATTAAACATGTCATATAGAGATTGAGAGATAAAACCCATTTGTAGATTCCACTAGTGCCCATAGGCACAATCCAAACATAAATCTCACAACAAAATCAACCCATTACATATTGTCAACATTGAATCAAAACGTGAAATAAGGGAAGGGGTCCAACATCATTTTATATTCAGAACAAGACACCATAACAAGAAACAAAATACCAAACTACTATGTATCAGATCAGACATAACGTAGAAAGGAATCATAGTTGCTAGAAAACTAAGTGGCAATCGCTTGGACAGAGTAACCCACAATAATTCTTCAATACACCACGATATTATGAATTCACTCAAGGAAGCATTTCTGGGACTCTATTAAAAAAAGAAACCCCCAAAACCATTGTCTTATATGACCAAAGTAATAGCAAATTTGAATCAGAAGAAAAAGATTACCCTACTACAAATTTGGACAACACAAAGCGATGCAACCCTTTGATCTAAAGTTCTTAGAATGCTCGAACACCTCCAAAAACTCTAATTATCTCTCTCGATGTCCTCTAATAGTTTGGCCTCGGATTCTCGATTTCAGTCCCCTTTTGTTTGTCTCCTCGGCGTTCTTTTATAGTCGAAGATCCAAATCAACGCCCCAAATTAATCCCTTCCCGTACGGCATCTGACAAAGCAAAAGAAGTAAGTAGATTTAGGGTTTCCCTTTTTTATGGTGAAGGCACAAGATTGGTTGAAAATTAGAGTGAATTGGGCGGTAGCTGCGGCATGAAAAAGGCTGGAAACTCTTATGACTGTCGCAGCTAGGTTTGCCTATTGAAGAAAGGGGGCGGCTGGTGAGTTAAGGGAGAAAGGTGAGGAAAGAGGAATTAGGTTAGTGCACGGGTTGAGTCAGGATGTTTGGATTGGGTTGAATCATGTGGGTTGATAGAATGGATTGGGACCAACTTGTGGTTTGGGCTAAAATGCCAATTGCTTGGTTGTATCTCTTTTTATAAAAATTTGGACAAAATATGGTGGTTGAAACTATTGCTATTAAAATTTTAAAAAAAGTATAGGAAAACAATAACAAATAAAGCCCAAACATAGGGGAGAATGAAAATTGGGCAAAGAAAATTCAAGTTAACAACTTCAACTTTTTATCATTTAGGTCCTAAATGGGCTTGTACTTTAAGTAAATATTTCAAATATAAATGTTTTTATTAAAAAAAAATAGTAATTTTATATTTGAATGCAAAAATACATAAATACTTTTAACCGTAAAGTCAAACAGATGTAAAAATATAAAAGTATTTTTGTATTGATAAAATTATTGAAAATAACATGTATAAATATCTTTTTTATATTGTATTTGAATAAAAAATGCTTATTACAAATTAAAAAATTTTGTTGATTAAATTAAATTTAAATTTAAATTATTTAGTTAAATAAATTTAATAAAAATTTTGAAATTTGACTAGGGGTAATTTTGTCTTAAAAACTATTTCTCTCTTTTATTGCAGGTGCTTTTTTCAAAAGTTAAGATTTTTAATTTTTTTAAAAAGGCACTTAAACTTAGCTTTTCTTTTTATTAAAATAAGTTATTTTTTTCATATGTCCATACAAAGGCACCTCAAATAGTTTTTTTTTGGAGCAAAACAATGTTCTTAAGATGCAGAAGACTAAAGAAAATGAGGGAACCAACTCTATTCCTACTTTATTGAAACTAAAATATATTATCATCATTTATACCTGATGCATCCATGTCCTGAAGTTTCAACAAAAAATTAATGTAACTGCATCTTCATGACCTTCACACTCAGTATAGCATATTATTCGGTACGGCTTAAGATACTTTCAATTATTGGAAGCTTTGGTTTTAAAGATTCAGGATCAATATTAAGCTATAATACACAAGAAAAAGGATATATATAAATTATGAAAATCTTAATGTCCAAGGATAAATTTGTGAACTTGGGGAGGTCATTTTCATACGTCAACCTATAAGATCCCTTAAAGCTAAATTATAAAGTAAAGAAAAAAAAAACAGATGAAAAATGATAATTAATGAAATTTGAAAAATTCTTGAAAATTAATATATTTAACATAAATGGATTAATAGTATTTTTAAATGGTTGTTTTAGAAAAATATTTTTGGAGGAAAAAAGTTTGAGAGAGTGATAGTTGTCAACTTCTCACTAGTCTAGTGTACTTTTTTTAGTTTATTATAATTTCATATATAAGTGGATTAATAGTATTTTAAATAATTGTTTTAGAAAAATGTTTTTAGGGGAGAAAAAGTTTATGAGAGAGCTTGTCCACTCTTCAAACTAGTGTATTTTCTTTTTGTTCATTATCTATATTATTATATATATATTTAAATTTATAATATCTTGTTAAAATTCTCATAAAAAAATAAAATGAATGTTTACAAATTTTAAGAAATAGTACAATTGTAATATAATATTATTAATTTTTATAGATAAAAGATTATTAATAAAAATATTTTTTAGAGTTTAAAAATTACTTATTATTTTTAAAATTATAAAATAAAATAAAGACTAATAGATTTGTTTGAAGTTTGAAATAATAAACCAATTTTTTTTCAAATAATGTGATATTACTTGATTTAAACTCGGACACCTTTTCCTTCTGCCTTCAATACCAGATACAGGCAAACAATAATCAGAGAGAGCATAAGCAATTGAATTAGGGCGTCAGGAATTCATCAGAAAATCATCAGGACCCAGTCAAATACTGCCATTTTATACCCATCCCTATATTTCCCAGAAACGCAATACCCCGTCCTTACCAAAAGCGCTTACTTTTCTCCCATCCTCATCCCCTTTAATCTCTGCTTGCAACATCACCGCCCTCCGCCTACAACAGAGGAGGAGAAAGCGTCGACACCACAGTTCCGGTCACATTCCACGCCGCTGCAGTAGCGTCAGTCCCCCGAAATCTCCGTAACTCAGGTCACCACGCCTCCATCGCAGGTGTCGTGTTACTGCCATCAAAGGTGAGAAAGTTCTTTTTTTTTTCTCCGATTTTGAGCTCCTAGTTTAGGGATTTTGGTTCATCTGCCTGCCTTTATGCGTGGGTTCTATGCATTAATTCTGAGTTTGGGGTTAATTTGGGGTTTTATAATTCTGCTTCTGGATGATGGGTTGAGGGGTTTTATAATTCTCTGCTGCTAGTTAGGGGCTGGATTACTCCAAATTAAAGGGTTAATTTTGGGGTTTTTTTCTCTGTTCCAGAGTGCAAGATTTGGGGGTTGATTTGCTGCTGATTAACATGTTAATTTGGGGTTCTTTTGATTCCTAATTTTGTTTTGGTTTTGGAGGATTTGATTCCTAATTTTGTTATGGGTTATGGGGATTGATTTTGAAGAAATTTCTTTGGTGAATTTGGGGTTTGATTCAAATCTGAAACTCTGGATTTTGTCTGGTTTTCTTTACATGAATTCTGGTTTGGGTTTATCTGGGGTTTAATTGAAGTGGTTTTGGCTTTGGAGTTTCATGCTAAATTTGGGGATTCTTCCCCCTGTTGCCTGATGTCATTATTGGTTACTTTTTCTTTCAGTTTTATTTGTTGGTTATTGATTATTTCACGGCCATTAGTCCAGAGAATTTTATAAATTTGAGACTCTAATTATGTTTGAGGAATCTTTGAATGACAGTTCTGTTTTGCTTGATTATGATGTTATTTGGGTTGAAATTTAAATGATTTTCTATTGGTATTAATGTTTAATTTCAGTAATATTCATAATTGGGTGCTTGATTAAATGGTTTCTTGGGAATTTTAATGTGGTTTCTAGTTGAATATGATATTGAAATTGGGGCTGATTTCTTGATTCTGTTTCTGGATATATAAAAGGATGAATTGGATTTTTGTTTTTGGACTATGTTGATTCTTTTGTGGCTCTTGGTATGGGTTATATTGGGAAATTAATGATATTTAGAATGATAGTTTTATGTATTATTATCTTATTATCTGGAATTTTTTTAATTATTTTTTTCTTGCGCGCATCTTGGCTGTCGTGTGGAGCCCAGAGGTCCTCACAGGACAACATGTTGGCATTAAGTTCATTCATATTTTTAAATAAATGATTTTCAGTTAGATTTTTGTTTTTCTTTCTTTAATTGGTTTAAAAAAAATTTTGTTTTGTTTCATTAAATTAATTTTCAAAAATCAGAAAAATAATCAAAGGGGAGAGAAAATTAAAGAGAGAAAGATGGTGAAGTCACACACGTTTTCCAAATTAAATCAATACACTCATTTAACTAATTTAATTTGGCAATGCTATGGCTAAAATTTATTTTTTAATTAAAATCAACCCAAGCACCAAATGATTTTTAACCAAACTACATGAGCTTTGATCACTCGTAACTGCCACAGGGTACGTAGGCCCTTGGATTTTACCCTAGGTCAAGTCCAAATCTCATACCATTTCATTTGCATGATTACATAGAGTCAATTTTTTATTTTTGTTATTTATTGTCTATTTTATTTTCAAAATTGTGGTTGGTAGGATCACGCAGATTTAATTAGGCCGTATATTTGTTTGCACAACTAGCTAGGGTAATTGTTTTTAAAAGGGGTTACTCCCCTACCGCCCACTGTTTTTTATATTTTTTTTGATTTTTTTAATTTTTTTACTTTTTAAAATTAGTTAATTAATTTTTATAGCATGAATTTTTTTCAGAATTTTTTAAGATGTTTTTATATTTTTTGTAGAATTTTTTAAGTTACAAATGAATAGTAAAAAAAATTATG
>JASKGM010058027.1:0-18397 GCA_034509205.1 Ceratonia siliqua | reverse complement strand
GAATACCTGTGTTTCCTGTCATATGATCTGTGGCACCTGAGTCAATGACCCAGTTGCTTGGTGTAGAAGAAAGGCAAATAGTGGAAATACCTGTCTGGGCAATATGAGCTGTATGAGATGGAGCAGACTGAGTGGCTTGAAATTCTGTATAGCGGGTGAACTCATCCGCATTCGAGAGGCTAGGACTCTCCACCAAGCTCCCAAAATTCTTCTCTGACCTCAGCCTACGATAACCTCCCCTTTTATTCTTCATTTGTCTAACAGACTTGCTGACTTCAGAATAGCCTTCTAACCAACGCCCACCATTTAGGCGTCCTCTGCCATGTGTCTATTCACGCCATCCTTCGCCTTAGTTACCTTCCCTCTTCTAGTATATACTTTAGTAAACATATTAGGGTCTCTATCTTTAACCTCCCCTCCCCCAGGGACGGCAGCATACGCATTGTGCTCAAGGTGAAATTTGGAAACTGGTCAGCAACAAGACCAGCTGTTTCCCAAGTACCATCATAATCAGGCAGCCCTTCTGGCAGCTCAAAATTGTGGCATTATCATCCAAAACATGTTGCAAACCTAGCCAGATTGTCACAACGTGACGGCCGGGAAAAGGCACCGTCATGACCATCAGGCGACAAAAGGAAAAAAATACAGAGATTAAAAATGGAGTCGCCACCAATTAATTATGGGGTGTTGACACAGATACTCTTCCATAGACTTTTCTTCCCTTGCTCCGAATTCCACTAAGAAATCTTGCCCCTTTGAATTAACTGAGCATAACATTGGTTTTAAGGAAATGAGGGCATGGTTGAACCCTTGAATTAACTCGTTAAGGAAAATGTGTCAACTTGCACTTAAACTCGATTTTTGTAAACTCAGGGAAACTTGTAAACTTGGTTTACAAGTTTATAAAACACAAGCAATTGAACTTCTTTTTCTAGTTTTTGAATCTCAAATCACTAAATCCCACTTTTCTTTCGTTACTCTGCCCTAGCCTAGCCCATAAATAAAGAAAAAATACAACCCAAAATGATGTGATTTTCTCTGCTGCAATTAGCAATACTTAAGAAATCCTCATAAACTCATGATACAAAATGCAACAAGCCTCTTTGACCCTCATTTGAAAATCTTTGTTGAATTTTCACTTTTAAGTTGTAATTTTGTGGTTAAATTATATGAATTCAGTTTTATAGTGCAATAAAGACTCTTGTTATTTGTTTTCCTCCATTTTATACTGCATTTTAAGTATTTTCGAGTATATATACTGATTCTAGTTTATGAGTCGAGTTTACCTTCTTTTCACGAGTTAAATTCTCGAGTTTGACAACCATGAATGAGGGTATTTGAAAGTGAAGGATCACCTTTCAAGCAAATTCGATGCTCTCCCAGCATAAAATTCAGTGTTAGCAGTTTCCAATTGGCTCTAACTTCTCCCAATGTGCCTAACCACAAGATTCCCAAAATTGCATCCGCTCCCCCTTGCCCAACTGGAAATAATGATTGGATTATTTTGACTCCTTGCATTTCCAACTCCACTCCCTTACAAATCCCTTCTCCCTGCACTCGATAGCCATTTCCAACAATCACTCCAAAACTTCTAGTTTCTTCTATTGGCAGCTGTAACTTATTAATTTTCTGGAGATGAAGTTGTGGGAGGCTTTGCTATAGTGCTATTTATTAACACCATTACATCTTGCTACTTGATCTTGCCATTATTTTCATCGTGGTTGTTGCTGTAAAACCCACAATTGAATTCATTGACAGCTCAATTGCATGGTTCTCCTCCCTTTCATTCTCACTCCCAGCCACGACCGTTTACTCCTCTCCTTCCTTAAACTCATCATCACATGATACCATCAGCACCTGCAATTGCCCATTTTCATACCAATGCATAGGCCTGAATTTTTTATCACATCTAAAACACAGTCCCAACTCCCTTTTTTTTGCCACCTCTGCATCTGAGAGTCTGTGAAAATCTTCTCCTTTTCCTGCAACTGTCCCAGAACCACCAGACTTGGTAACCTCCATGCCCTTTTGCAGTGGTGGACTGGGAGGAATTTGGGTGGAATGCTGCGCATGTGCTACCCTGTACCAGAAACTCTCAAAAAACCTTGAGAGAACGTCGTTGATTTGCTGGGCTGCCAAGGCATGGAGTTTCGGTGCACTTTAGCTTTACGAAGCTTCTCCAAAACCAGGTTTGTTTCCTCCACGTTTTGGGCCAAGTCCATCAATTGTTTCAGGTTAGTGGGTTGGCCTATTCTAACTTCTGCCCTAATCTCCTCTTTCGACCCATTCTTCAAGGGTGGAGAGAGCAACTCAAATTACTCCCTCAATTCAGTGACTGTTCCCACTTGCTTCAAGGCCACCGAGAACACGTAACCATCTCCACTCTATGGAGGAATATTTCAAGCAGTTCACTTCGGAAATCCTTCCATGAATGTATCTGTGATCGGTTTCCAGCCCCTGATACCAGTTCAAGGCTCTACCCTCCAAACAAACTGCGGCACATCAATTTTTTCCTCCTGTCCAACACCATTCACCTGAAAGCATCTCTCGCCTTTAAAGTCTAAAAAACCATCCCAGTGGATCTTATTCTGCAAATAAAGGCAGCTCCAACCTCATGTTCCCCGGACTTGCTCTCCTCCTCCTTCCTTCACCAAACCAGCAGCTTCACCCCCACCTCCGCAAGACCCTTCCAGTGATCCCTCTGGTCCACATATTGCGTTCCCTTTCACTGCAGCACCCGAGTTCCTTCATTGTCTCTTGGATGTCCAGGAAAACATCATGTAAGACTCCTTTTTTCAGTGTGCCTACTTCTCTCAATTCTCCAAATTCTTTTTCTAATCCCTCAACTCTTCCCTCTAGGAGATTTCACCATCCCCTGAATTGCTGCTCTGATACCAAAATGATGGAAACCAACAATTCTCAGTATAATGGATCTCAGTATTCAGAATTATGGAGAAAAACTCAGAATACAAGCCAGATGAGGAAACAAGAAAGAAACTCTTTAGAAAGTAAGACAGTCCCTAGCATTCGAGAGGCTAGGACTCTCCACCAAACTCCCAAAATTCTTCTCTGACCTCAGCCTACGATAATTATTCTTCTTCTGTCTAACAGACTTGCTGAAATCAGAATATCCTTCTATCCAACTCCGACCATTTAGGCATCCTCTTCCACGTGTCCATTCACACCATCCTTCCCCTTAGTTACCTTCCTTCTTCTAGTATACTTTAGTAAACATATTAGGGTCTCTATCATATTCTAAGTAATGCAACTGCTTAAAAGTGTCATGAAGTAGTTCCATCTCAGGAAATGTTCTTTTAGTAGGACTGAAAAGAACTTCAGTTTTTTATTTTTCTTTTAGTAGGAAAAGCAATAAATATTGAATATTAGTTTCACTGGAGGAGGAAATTCTAAGGAGAATAAATATATCTGTAATCTGAATGTAATCAATTAAAAAATGGCTATTTTACAAGCTGATATGTTTCATTCGGTTCATCTTTTCTATGGATGAATTTAAATGCTGTTTTAACTTTTTGTTTCTTATAATATTTAGTTCATGATATACATGTTCCATGGAGATGTGCTGTTACCTTTCTGCAATATGTCTTGTTGGAAGTATGTCTAGTGTGCAATGTGTACTAATTAGGCTTTGCTGAATTTTCATTTCCTTCTCAGTTCTGTATTCCTTCATAATATTTTTTTTTCGTTTGCTTCTGGTGCAGGTCCAAGATTTGAACGAAAGTGAGCTAGAGTTGAAGTTGATTCTGGAAATGTATAGACGTGAGTCCATTGACTCAAGGTTGGGGTTTCAAATCTCAAGTTGAATTTGCATGACCTGCTAAACTTACTATGTATTTTTTCTTCCTATGTTTTAACATTGCAAGGAATCTTCTGCAAATATGTTTGTGCTTACGAACTCATGAATCATGAAAATGAACTAGATAATTTTTTCTTTATTTGATGGAAGAAGATATACAAATGAGAGGGAAGAAGGGATACAAGTAAACAGGATATCGTCCTATATTAAGACAATGAATCAGAAAAAGAAAGAACAACATGTAAACAAGCTTATCAGTGCAATAAAACTCTCTAGTCTCTCTGAAATATCTTTTAGGGAAATTTCCTTGAAGAATGCATTGGCCGAGCACCAAAGAGAAGCCATAAAAAATGATCTTGTCCATTAAGGACAAGGAAACGTCTTGAAAATTTAAGCATTATTTTCCAACCAAATACACCATAGAACAGCATTACTGCATAATGCCATAAAGTTTGGCCCTCCTTACTTATACCAGAACATCTGAATAATGTAGAGGAACTGCTTAAAGGACATCCAACATTTACCAAAAACACCAAATGATTACCCAAATGTGGAAATTATATTTAAGTTTGTGCTCATGTGAATTTCTGTATAGATTTGTTTAGATACATATGAACATATGTTTTTGTGAATGTTAGCTGTATTTATGTTAGCAGTATTGGAGTTGAAATGGTCCTTGATATGGTGTCAGAGATTGTATTAAAAACTATTCATGGGCATTCACCTAAAAGCTTAAGCTTTTGGGTTGAAATTGTTCTTGAAGGTGTGGTTGGTAGAACTTAGGGGATGAAGGAAAAAATTACACACAGTTCAGCCCTTGTACTTCTCTTTATTGATAATACCATGAAGCAGAACATTGAACTGTGACTGTTTTATCTGCCCTCTGCACTTCTCTGCCAATAATGTATACAAGTTCAAAACTTGTTGCATATAGAACATTGAACATGCAATATACTCTTTTTATGTTTTGTACTAAAAGTGCCTGAGTATATCCTATATATAAATATATGCACAATCAAACTTGTTTGAGGTTTCCATTTATTAGCCCTTTAGAATGTTTGGTAGGTTCTTTGGAGGCCTTTGCTTTTTTTTTTGATGCATTCTTCTTCGTTAAATTTCAATGTCTCTAATGGATGAATTTTTCTCCTCCTAATTCTGTGCTTTTCTCTCTCTCTTAATGAAATTCTTCAATAAAGGAAGTTAATGAAAGTGAAAGTTGTGTGGTCAACTTTTTAGTTGACCCAGTAACTCAGTGAATTGTCTATCCAATCTTTTGTTTGGGGTAGTTGCCATGCTAAGTCCTTTAACTAAACGAAACACATTTGGTATATGTGTGGAATACCATGAAGAGGTTCTTGTGAATGTAGGGATGTCGTGGAAGCACGGGATTCAGAATACAGAGCATGGGCACATGTTCGAAGTTTGAAATCTTCTCTTGACGAGTACAACTTAGAACTTCGAGTTAAGACAGCAAATGAAGCAGAGGCTAGATCTCAACAGAGGCTGGCTGCTGCTGAAGCTGAGATAGCTGACCTGAAACAGAAAGCAGAAGCTTCTAAAAGGTTAACCTTTAATTTAATGTTGCTAATTCAATGTTTATTCTAACCTGCTGTTGCATCTGGATGCACTGATTTACATTTGTTGAATTCTCATTAGAAAATTACACTTAAGTGTTCGCCCTTTTCTGATCAAGTTTCTTGAATAGTGAGTTTTTGTATTTATTTTGTTTTTCTTGATGAAAGGTGAGGGTGTGTTTTCTGATTGTTTGTTCATGCACTGATTTATACTTTCCAAGGAGGTGTTTGCTATATAATTTTCTGATTGTGAAGTTACCATTTCCTGTTTGGAGTTGATGATTTAGGTCTTCATTGAAATGATGGTTGCTGCTTGGTGTGATATGCTATGGTAGTTTTGGGTTGGTTTCAGTCTCTAGAAGTGTTTTGTGCTATAGAGTTTGTTGAGCTGATTGCGGTAATTTGGTGTTATGGGAGGGTGTTTTGGGGTTGGTTTTCGTGCGACTTGGGTAGTTGCAAAGAATGTAGACCTTGGGAGTTGCAGTTGAAGACTTTGACGCTGCAAGGGAGTTGTGTTACTTCTAGGAGTTGTGTCATGTCTTTGTTGATGTGTTGTCAAGGAAAAGCAGGGAGAAGGTGGTGGGGCCACTGAGATGTAGCAGGATCAAAGACTTCTGGTAGCTGTTTGCTGAGGACAACGCTAAGGAAAGTTCTAGTTGCCTAAGTTCTTGGGTTGATGGGTTGAGCTTTGAGTGTATTGTTTATTTTTGTTGAGTTTGGGTTTTCTTTTTGACAGTAAGTTTCAGTTGACTGGGGGAGGGGCATGTTAAGGAGTATAAGTATTTAGGAATCTTATGAATCAAGCAAGGAATTTCTTGAAGTGCACCCATAACGGGTATGAATCATTATGTAGCCATAAAATTAGTATGAACAGAAGTTTAAGGTTTAGTATTACGCAGGTGTCATTATTAAATCTTTCAATAATATATTTTCTGTTCTCCCATTGCTTTTCCTCTCCCAATTTTATAAAACAAATCCAATGTTGAGCCTGTTGATACTAACTTATGGATTTTTAATGAAAATTTTAGTTATTTTAACTATGCTGTCATAACTGAAGTTTGTGTCATAGCAGATTTCGTAGCTTCATTTGTCTATCAGATGTTTGGATGTTCTCATTTTTGTGTGTATTTCAGTAGGGTTGAAGTCAGTCCATGTTTTATGTGACTGCTGCTGAAAGAATCTCATGGCTTTTCTTCTAGTTCTTCAAATGTTTGTGTTTACCAGGCTTCTATTTGTTCATTTTAATCATTGTTAACTCTGTTAAATTTTAATACTTGACTATTTCAGGGAGATTTGTAAACTGTCTGATGTCTTGAAATCAAAGAATGAAGGAAATGAGGCGTACTTATCTGAAATAGAGGTTGGATTGGATTTCTTTGCCAAAGAAGACATTTTTCACTGATTGTTTAACTGGTCACTATTTCTAACTTTTACAATGTAGTTGGTTAACTCTGTTAGGGTGATCTTTCTGCAGACTATTGGACAAGCATATGATGATATGCTAACTCAAAACCAACATCTGTTGCAGCAGATAGCTGAGAGAGATGATTATAATATCAAGGTAACTTGTGTTTCTGTCTGTTGTCTAGAAATTGGTTGCACCATTGATTAAGTTTAATCTGAAATTCATGAAAATTTATTGCCATATGTTTTTGGTTATTGCATCATTGCATGCAATAGCTTTTCAGGTCTCACAAAACTTGCATTCTTGAGCACATTTTCTGGCACTTGGTTCAGCATAATATTGATCTAAGCTTGACATTATTCTTATAATGGCCTCTCTCTGGATGTGGCTAGCTAATGGGTTAAGTCCGTAGTTGTACAATTGCGATACGAATCGCAAATCAAAAGGAATATTTTTGAACCATGAATGGTGAAATGTACCGAATCGTATGATTCAGGACAAATGAAAAATAATTTCAAATATATAATATATAATATGTATATGCAAATACCATAAACAAAACTGGACTTCAGAGACAGTAGAAAACTAATTTAGACATCATACTAGAAACTCCAGAACTGGACTTCAAAGTTGGAATCTTAAATTTAAACATAGAGGCATGGGATGATGGGAATATAAAGTAGCTGAGACCGTGAGAAGACTGACTTGGAGAGAATGTTTGGAAGTCCAGCTGCAGTTCTATGGGTGGCATGGGACTCCAGCAGTCCAGCTTACATTTTTTAATAGGAAGTTGGGTACAACGTGGAAAGGGAACAACGTGCAAGGCTGAAAGACAGCTGAGTCTTTTTTATCCTAAATGCAGCGTTTTGACATTCTATATGGTTTGTATCTTTTTTCAAGGAAAAAAAGAAGAGAAAATCACATTTTACCCAGCTGTGTTGGAAAATGCATTAGGGAATCACAGAATCGTGCAATTCCCCATTTTTGCACAGAATCGCTGCAAGTCCAGTGATTCTGTGTTTGATTCAACTTTAAGGCTTCCTACGATTCTTTCAGTAATTTGTATCGCTAGAAGCCTCACTCATATCGAATTGTGTGATTTGAATCGTGAGTTGCATGATTTTGATAGCTATGATTAAGTCTTCTTTTTTAGAAGCTAGTCATTGAAATTCACAAGTAAGTTTGTTTGATTTCTTGTGATATTTGGGGTTTTCATGAGTTAGATATTATAATAAAATTGTTAATGGGCCTTCGTCTAACAACTTAAGGTT
The DNA here is from genome assembly GCA_034509205.1 of Ceratonia siliqua. Taxonomy (NCBI): domain Eukaryota; kingdom Viridiplantae; phylum Streptophyta; class Magnoliopsida; order Fabales; family Fabaceae; genus Ceratonia; species Ceratonia siliqua. Next base: position 10,333 of record JASKGM010058027.1, on the reverse strand, counting down.
TTGGGTTAAAATGATCATTGACAAGGTATTAGTGCCTCTATGACTGAGTAGTGAGGAGTTCGATCCGTCTCGACTTTTCATACTTGTAATAAGAGAGAAAGAAAAAAGAAGAGAGTAAAAGGGTGAATGGGATCACTAATTTTGACTGTTAGGTTCCCCTGTGTATCTATAATAAAAAAATTCGGTTAAGAACAATACTAGTACAAGCCCAGCTCACTGGTTGTTGACACATTATTCACCCTAGCCGTCATACTACTTCTAACACTCCCTCTCAAGTTGGAGCTTATAGATATTAATCATGCTCTTTTTGTTACATAAAAATTCAGTTCTATTTCTATTATGTTCCTTGGTAAATAAATCTGCGAGGTGATCTCCTATACGAATATAGGAGGTGTGAATAAACATTTGTTCGACTTTCTCCTTTATAGAATGACAATCTGCATCAGTATGTTTTATGCTCTCATGAAACACTGGATTGGGCAATATATGTATGTTTGGTAAAAGAGAATTCTATTTCTTGTATATTCTTTACAATCAGAAAGGTGAATATATACACCTAAGGTCATAATAACAATACTTAAATTATTGTTAAAAATAAGCTAGGAAGTTAATATTAATTATGGGAAATAATCAAAATTACAGCATATCCTAATAACTAATTATAGAAGATAAATACAATCCTAACAGCTGTACACAATTTCCACACTCCCTCTCAAGCTGGTGAGTAGAGATCTTTCATTCTTAGCTTGGATATGATTGTATTGAACTGTGGAGTGTTTAGTCCTTTTGTAAGGACATCTGCCAATTGAATTTCAGAACATGAGGTGTGCATATCAAGTCACTGTCAAGTTTCTCTTTAATGAAATGACGATCGATCTCTATGTGCTTCTTTCTATCATGTTGTATTGGATTATGAGCAATGCTTATTCCTGACAAGTTATCACAATACAGTTTCATGGGTCTATTCCACTTGATTTTTAAATTCTTAAGAATGATCTTTAGCCGTAACAGCTCAATAAATCCTTGAGTCATTACTCAAAATTCTACCTCTGCACTTGATCTAGGTACAACGTTTTGTTTCTTACTCCTCCATGTCACAAGGTTCCCACCTAGGAATGTATAGTATCCTGATGTGTACCTTCTATCAGTAGGAGAGCCTGTATAGTTAGCATCAGTGTATGCTTCTAGATCCAAGTTCATGTTTCTTTTAAACAGAATTCCTTTTTCTGGATTAGCTTTCAAATAGTGTAGTATTTGATAGGCAGCTTCTAAGTGAGCTTCCCTAGTGTCATGCATAAACTGGCTGACTACACTAACTGAATACGCAATATTAGGCCTTGTGTGTGATAGGTAGATCAGTTTTCCAACCAGTCTCGAGTATTTCCCTATCGACTGTCGGATCTTCATTAGTTTCTCCAAGCTTGTGGTTGGGATGTATAGGAGTTGGTGCTGGTTTACATGCTGATTTCCAGTCTCTCTTAGAAGATTTATGACATACTTCTGTTGAGAGATAAAAATTCCTTGTCTTGAGTGAGCCACCTCAATTCCAAGGAAGTATTTTAATCTTCCAAATTCCTTTATCTCAAACTCTTTAACTAAACACTCCTTTATTGCTAGTCTCTCATTTTCTTCACTCCCAGTTATGATTATATCATCAACGTATACTAGCAATATTGTAACTCCCCCTATTTTTGAGTGCTTAACAAAGAGAGTATAATCCCCTTGACTTTGCCTATATCTCACAGAAATCATGACTTTGGCAAATTTTCCAAACCATGCCCGAGGTGACTGTTTAAGGCCATAAAGGGCATTTTTTAACCTGCACACTATTTCTTTTTGCACCTTCACTGAAACTTGGAGGAATAGACATATATATTTTTTCTTTTAATTCTCCACGCAAGAAAGTATTCTTCGCATCAAACTGCTGAAGTTCCCATTCAAAATGTGCCGAGGTTTCTTGCAGTAAGTACGCCGCAAAGTATCCTTGTTGTCCCAGTTTTATCCTTTTCCCCATTCTGTTTTCGGCTAAGTTTGATCCATGGTAGAGATTAGGGCTGTTGGGTGTTCAACTTTCTTCTGACTTTGTGTGGAGGCTAATACAGATGCTTCCACCGCCGAGGGTTCCAACATTACATTCTTGCGACTCTCCTTAGCTCGAATGATAGAGATAGTCTCATTTGGGAAGGAACTTCATCCTTTCCGAGGATTTGAACTCACACTTGATCAAACTTAGAATCCAATTCAGCCAGAAAGGTATACACTCTATCTTTTCCAAGAAATTCTTTTACAATTGTAGCAAAATCATGGCATTTTAAACTAATCACTTGATACTGATCTAATTCTTGCCATAAACATTTCAAAATATTAGTATATTCAGTGACCCAGTCCTCACTTTGAGATAATATATTTTGGCGGCATCCTTGACTCTGGCGTATGTTTGACGGACAGCTTTTCAAATGTCTTGTGTTGTGGCAAGGAACATGTAGGTACCCTTGATGTCAGGTTGCATAAAATTCCAGTTCCATGACATGATTAAGGCATCTCCTTCATCCCAAGCTGCAATTCCCGGAGTGCCCTCTTTTGGACCAGTTCCTAGTAAATGACTGAGCTTCCCTCTTCCTTTTAACAATGTTTTAACTAGCTGAGACCACTCAAGGTAATTTTTTCCATTCAGGCAATAGGAAGAATGAATATTCTGGAGGTCATGTGGATTTTGTTTGGGCTGGTTTTCTTCTATTAAAGAAGAGGTAACGGTTTTTGTTTGGTTGGTTGAGGTATTTTCTGACATTAGGTGCAAAGTAGCAATTAAAAGGCAAAGAAATGGCTATGAAGGTCTGAGGGGAAAAAAATTAGCTTTATGAAATGTCAATGAAGGCCTGAGAAGTGTTGGCAATGAAGGCCAAGGAGTTTGGGCAGTGGTCGGGAAATGAATTGTCGGCGGTTTTTGGGTAAATTCGACGATGGCCGGAGTCTACACGCACTCTCACGTGCCAGCACTTGACAGCGATGCAAAGGAAGAGGGCTGCATGTGGATGAACCACCGGCATCGTTTGAGGTGATTCGTCGACCTATCTCCAAGATATCATGACGGAAAACCACCTACTTGGTAAACATCCAAAAATGAAGAACACAGGGCAATGAAGAACAAAGAGAAAGTGGCAATGAAGGCCAAAGGCTCTGATACCATGTGGTAAAAGAGAATTCTATTTCTTGTATCTTCTTTACAATCATAAAGGTGAATATATACACCTAAAGGCATAATTACAATACTGAAATTATTCCTAAAAATAAGCTAGGAAGTTAATACTTATTATGGGAAATAATCAGGATGCTAATCACTAATTACAGGATATCGTAATCACTAATTATAGAAGATAAATGCAATCCTAACAGCTGTACACAATTTCCCCAGTATACCTGTCTAATTATTAGACCATAATTTCATTAGGAGCACTACCTTAACTCCAAGCTCTCTCAAAAGTTGTTGGATCACATAAGTTCAAATGTTGTTTAGGTTATAGCCCAATATTCAACTTTTGCATTAGACCGAGCAACTATAGTTTGCTTCTTACTCTTCCAAGACACAAGATTCCCACCGACAATCACAGTGAAACTTGTTGACTTTCTGTTTCCAAGTTAGCATCTTTTGTTTTTCTGGGTCAATAAAAGCCTCCTCATCTCCTATTGATAACTTTGTGTTTGTATCCATAGGCATCTCACAAGACTTAGCTCCCAGTAAACCTGTTTCATCAAGTAAATCAAGAACATACTTTCTCTGGGACAAGAATATACGTTTCCTAGACCTTATACTTTAGCTCACCTAAGTCCTTAGTTTGAAATTTGGTCTAGTGAAAATGCTTAAGAGTTGCAATACCACATCTGTCATTGCTTGTAATACCAATGTCATCAACATATACTACCAACAAGATACATTCTACATTAGTGTGCCAAAAAAAATACTATATGGTCGCCTCCACTTTGAAGACCAAACACAACAACCACCTCACCAAACCATCCAAACCATGCCCTCATGGATTGTTTCAATCCATATAATGATTTTTTTAGTAGACAAGCTTTCCCATACTCCTCCTGAACAACAAACCCAAGAGGTTGCTCCATATACAGTTTCTATTGCAAATCTCCATGAAGAAAAGCATTCTTCACATTAAGCTGGCCCAAACCCAATGATTAGTGGTAGCCAAAGAAATGAGAAACCAAATAGAAGTTAACATGACCACAAGAGAAAGGGTGTCAGTATAATCAACACTGAACGAGTTTTCAATGGTGCAACTAACCCGTTGGCCTTCATTTTCACAATACACACCCATCTACATCTAATAGCTTTCTTACTAAGAGGAAGGTGGACTAGGTCTCAGGTGTCATTATGATCAAGAGCAAGCATTTCCTCCATAGCCTGAGTCGTACTATTATGAGTTACAGCTTCAGATAGGGACTTTAAAACAAGTTTGTTATCAAGAGAAGCAATAAAGGAGCAAGACAATGGTCGCAAACAATAATAAGAAACATAGGATGAAATCGGATGAGCACAAATGTGTATACCTTTGCGAATGGTAATGGGGGCATCCAAACTATGTCCCTTTGACGAGGTGGCTGGTAGATAAGAGGACTCCAACGTTGGTGTATTCATAGTCCTAGTTGTGGTTTAAGGTGGCCTCGCCCTACGGGAGGTACTTGTGTAATTGAAGGTTTAGCAGTGTCACAACCCAATCCAGCTGCTAAGGTATTGTCGGCTTTGGCCCAAAGGCCGTGGCCCCATCGCCATCCTAGAAGCCTGCCAGGTCTCTCTACCTCACCTTCATCGGATTGGGTCGTTACAAGTTGGAAGAGATGGAGGTGGGGCTTAGTATAAATTAAAATATCATCTATAGCATTATACATAGGAATAGAGTCATGGGATTTGGCAGAAAAAGAAGTGTCTTCAAAGAAGGTAACATTCGTAGGAACCAAATAATGACCAAGATTAGGAGAAAAACAATGATAACCCTTTTGGGTACGAGAATAGCCTGAGAAAACACATTTTAAATCTTTGGGATTCAATTTTGTTAGTTATGGTTGGACATCATATATGAAGCAAGTACACTCAAATATTTTGGGAGGAAGGAGAAATAAAGATTGTGATGGAGATAATACTGAGAGGAACCACATCGCCAAGAATAGATGAAGGCAAACGATTGATGAGATAAGTAGTGGTGTGAACAACATTGGCCCAAAAAATCGTGGAAACTTTCATTTGGAAGATTAAGGCCTGAGCAACTTCCATCAAATGACGATTTTTTTCTTTCGGCAACCTTATTCTGTTGTGGGGTTACAATACAAGAAGAATGATGAATCATACCTTTTCCAGTCATATAAGAACAAAAAGGAGTAGAAAAATACTCTTTGGCATTATTACTGCGTAATTTGCAAATATGACAATTATATTGAGTGTGAATCCCAGAACAAAAGGCAAAAAAAATGGAAAATAATTCCAATCTAGATTTCATCAAATAAAGCCAAGTTACATGGGAAATGTCATCCCAAAAGTGACAAAATACTTAAACCCATTTTTGGAGGTTAAAGGACAAGGCCTCCAAATATCTAAATGTACGACTTCAAAGAGGGATGCAGCCTTTGATTGACTTTAGGAAAAAAAGACGCACAATGGTGCCTGGCATATTCACATGACTCATAAGGAAGACTAGAAACTGACTCTAACTTAACAACTTCTTCAAAACTAGTAACGATGGCGACCCAAGTGACAGTGAAGTTGAAAGGGAAATAAAGAACTAGAACATGCAAGTGAAGAAGGTGGTGAGGTTGCAACTGAGTCCAATAGATACAAGCCACTGGAGACACTCCCCCTACCAATAGTCTACCTTGTCAAAAAGATTTTGAAAGACACAATGATCACGAAAAAAATGTCACAACAACAATTTAAAGGCTGGGTAAGTTGATTGATAGAAAGAAGATTGAAAGGAAAATTGGGTAAATATAGCATAGAAGATAATGAGGGAATTGGTGAGGCAATGTTGGTTCCTATAACTTTTGCAATGGACCCATCCTCAAGGGTGACTTTGGAGTGCATATTTAGAGGGTTAAAGAGGAGAAAGAATATCGGAGTTTCATGCCATGTGATCAGTGGCCCTTGAATCTAGGACCCAGGGTTTGGAAGATGATGAGAGACAAGCAATGGGATTACCTGACTGAACAAGAGTTGTCAGAGAGGATTGAGATTGCTACGGGATTTGGATCTGAGTATAACGAGCAAACTCCTCGTTAGTCATAACAGCAGTTTGTCCTCCATCACTTTATGTGGTAGAAGTGGATGTCTTAACTTGGGATGCTGTATTAGCTTATCATGGGGTTGGAGTAGACGGAAACTTTGGACATTGTGGTAGAATATGTCCTGGTTCCTCACAGTTATAGAATGTCCATGGACCTGCACCTCCTCGAAGCCCTTTACTTCCATTATAACTATTGCGACCACAATCTCTATGACCTCTAGATCGACCACTATCACCATCCTTACCACTCCAATAATTGCTATAATTATTTTGAACAATTAAGGTAGACATCTCATTTGAATCTGTCACGACTAGCATGCCGTCTTCATGAGAGGCATGCAAAACGTGAGTGAAAGCAATTTTCAAATTATCAACATCTTTATTGGATAAAATTTGTGACTAAATTACCTCATACTTGGGGTCAACTCTCGATAACTAGGACAGAACAAAAAGTTTGTCTCTCTGAACAATCATTCTTTTTTTAGTCTTGCAATTCATAGTTGTTAGAAAGCGTGTTAGAGAGCTTCATGTTACAGAGCTTGACGGCTAGGTTAAGAGATGTGTGTATGTCTAACCTTAGTGAGCTGGGCTTGCAATATAGTACAGCTGTACTTGATCTAGTTTCTAAATTATAAATAGACACATGCAACCTGGAAAGTTTAAGTCAGTGATCCCATTCACAATTCTCTTCTCTTTCTATTCACTGACCATATTTTTACATTCCTTTTCAACCTTTTCTGTCAAAGCCCGGAATGCAGGTACAATCTGCTATAAGATAGGTCGTTGGAAATGGGATGTTGAGTGTGTTCTAACTCCTTTTCTGAGAGATATTGGAATGTCCAGATCAGTAGGTTGAAACTCCATTTTGGCAGATTTGAATTGTCATCAATATCAAGAACTTCAGCTTTAGTTTGGAAATTAACCTATGGATTGGACTCTTGAAATACTGTTGATGTGTTGAAGCTTGCACTTCTTGAGGTCCTTTGTTTCTTCATGAAGTTCTGGTTGTTGTTGACTAAGTCTATTTGAATCTTCCCTTATTTCCAAATCAAACACTGTTGTTGACACAATTTAAGGATTTTCATTTCTTGGTTTAGGTACGTTAGGAACAACAGGAAGAGGAATAGAACAGTCCCAAGGCCTCTCTTCGCCTAATGTCTCCCCTTGAAGAGTGGAATTTGGGCAGAAAGGTTGATCTTCAAGAAAAGAGACATCTAACGAAACAAACATTTTTTTTTTGTGTGGGTGGAAAGTAGCATTTGTATCCAACCAAAGCACATTTTATGGCTCTAGGATCTAATTTTTCATGATTAGGACTGGTATTAGGGACATGGGTAGTGAACATTAGAGCATGAAAGGCATGAAAGGCTCTCATACCAAATTGTTGGACACCCAGGAAAATAAAGAGAAAAAAAAATGAAGGAAAACACTGAACAACACTGATATATTGATCAACAGTCACAATATTACAGACAGTACTAAACTAAAGCACAATTATAGATGAATTAAGAAAGAAACACAATGAAACATATTCTGGTACTCCAAGCTGCCAGACCCTCCCAAGGTTCCTAGCAATTCAAGAGGCTAGGACTCTCCCACACTCAATATTCCAAATTCTCCATGTTCCATAACCTCTCCCCACTCTATTTAATCCCCTGCCCCATAACTGCTGCATGACTGCTCCATAACCGCCATTTTCATTTATTTTGCAGCATGTTTCTCTAGTGTGATTTGAGTGTTGACAATTATCACACTACTTTATCATTCTTTTGATTTGCACGATGCTCTGCAGAACTAGCATGTTCATATTTTCTTGAAACAAGGGTAGTGCTCTGAGACAGGTTATCTAAGGCAATCTCTTTAGTTCCTCCTAGCATGACATGTTTTCTGCTTTCTTCCCTTCTCACCTCTGCAAACACCTCTGTAGTATTTGGAAATGGTTTTGTTCCCAAAAGGCAACCCCATACTTCATCTAACTTCTTGTTTAAACCATGGAGAAAGTTAAATATTTGTTCTTTTTCAAGCATTTTCTTATATTTCAAGCTGTCCTCAGCACAATGCCAATCTGTTTCATAAAACATTTTCATCTCCTGCCACAAATCAATCAGAGTGTTGAAGTATTCGGTCACAGAAAGGTTACCTTGTTTTGTGTTTTTCAGGGTAGATCTAATCTCAAAACATTGTGCCAAGTTTTCCAATTCTGAATACATCTCCTGCACCACATCCCATATTTCCTTTTTGCTGTCTTGTAAAATAAATAGGTCCTGCCGATCTTGGGTTCCATGGAATTAATCAACCAAGCCATAACCATGGAATTTTCTGATTCCCAAGTCACATAACCTGCTTCTCCTACCTTTATGGTGTATCTGGTTGGAGTGAAAGTGGAGTAGCGCAGGGTTAGGAAACAACAAACCAATGGATTTGTTGACTTGCAAACGCAAGGTTTTGGCTTATTTCTGGAAAGATTTCCAGAAGTGCACTGTTCACTGAACAGTAACTTCGAAATGCAGTCTGGAATTATAAGAATAAGCCGAAGTCCCATCTCATTACTCAGACCAGCAATACATACAGGTTCAGAAAAATATCTTTAAGGGAAATTACAGAAATATCCTTAAAGACATTAGCCAATACTAACACAAAATACAGTCAACAGTAATACAACAACAAACAGAACACATAAATATAGTAGCAAAGCAGTTAATGTGTTGCCCAAACATCCCTTCTTTTTGACCCCTTCTGGTTATCAATTCGATCAAGAAAATTCAATGCAACTTGCTCCATGTCAGTCCCTCCCTCCTGCAAAAAACTCGCCCCGAGTTATTTGGATAGAGTGGTTCCTCAGGATCAAAGTATTTAAACAAATCAGCTACATTAAAAGTTTTTGAGATGCCAAATTCTTTAGGTAAATCAATAACATTAGCATTAGCATTTATCTTCTTGAGAATTTTGTGAGGACCATATTTCTTGGGTGCTAGCTTGCTATAGATACCCGCAGGGAACCTCTCCTTCCTTAGGAACACCATAACTGAATCACGCTCTTGAAATTCTTTGTATTTTCTCTGTTTATCAGTAGCGGTCTTATACTTCTGATTGGCACTTTCAAGCTTCTGTTTGATTGCTTTTTGAACCCCAATCACTTATTTTGCTAGGTGTTGGGCTGCAACACTCTTTCTAGAAACATCAGGCAGCTTAGCCAAATCTAATGCATGTTGAGGGGCTTTGGTGTAAACTATAGAAAACGGAGATTGACCCGTAGTCTTGTGAGGTGCATTGTTATATGCAAATTCAGCTTGGGGAAGAGCATGGTTCCAAGCTTTAGGTCTGTCTCCACAAATGCTCCGAATCATATTACCAAGTTTTGTTAACAACCTCTGTTTACCCATCTGTTTGAGGATGAGCAGTACTGCTGAAATTCAAAGAAGTATCAAACATCTTCCATAGTGTAAGCCAAAAATGGCTCAGAAACTTGGAGTCCCTATCTGATGTGATATTTTTGGGAACTCCATGCAACCTCACTATTTCTCTAAAAATTACTCTGGCAATATGAGAGGCATCTAACGTTTTCTTGCAAGGAATAAAATGGGCCACTTTTGAAAATCGGTCCACTACCACTATTACAGATCCACTCCCCTTTGGGTCCTCGGGAGCCCCAGAATAAAGTCCATGGAGAGAGCTTCTCAAATGTCATTGGGAATAGGTAAGGGGGTGTAAAGACCCGTATTTTGAGTGTGAGCTTTAGAGGTTTGACAAGTATAGCATTTTTTAACATAATTGCCCACATCTCTTTTCAACTGAGGCCAGTAATATTTCTCTTCCAACATTGCAATAGTCTTTTCTCTTCCCAAGTGCCCACTGAGACCACTCCCATATATGGCTCTAAGGAGTTTCTCATGTAAAGATGTTCTAGGGATACATAATCTGTTGCCATGGAATAAATACCCCTCACAGATATGGAATTCTCCTGCGGGCTGCTTAGAAACACACTTTTTCCAATGCAAAGAAAAATCATCATCATCTTCATACAAATCCTTTAAACATTCAAAGCCAAT
>JASKGM010058016.1:0-18399 GCA_034509205.1 Ceratonia siliqua | reverse complement strand
TATATCTCTGAGATAATTTTTACTTTCAATTTTTTTGACTTGGGTTGTGAAATTTCATGCGTGATTTTATAAGTTTAGTATTTCCTGTCTAGCATCTAGCATCTAGCATCCTGAGCCTGTTTAAATTATTCATTATTATCAACCTGCTGTGATGAATTAGCATAAATATGTCTGGACATATGAGTCTTGTCTATGATTATTGCTTCTTCTGAGCGACATCGTTAGTACTTCGTGTATGAGCTTTTACTTGATGGTGTTCATGGTTGAACTGTATGGATGTTATGTTAATTGAGCATTTGACTAGTGTTTGAAGTTAATCCTTAGTGATTAGTCAGTAATATCATGACACTACTCCACTGGATGGAATTTACATGTTCCATGATCATATTTTAATATCAAATTTTCTGCGGTTCGTCTGTTTCTTTATTGATCATGGTAAAATTGTAATTCCAGATTCTCAGCAAGACTCTATCTTACTAATTTTAGCATCTTATGATATAGTCAATGCAGCCGCGTCTCCTTGTCAACCACCTAGATGGAACTAATGCCTCCAGTTCTAACTGGTCTTCTTTATATTCATGCAATTAGATTTTTGTTTCTGTGGTTAACTTGTTAGATATGGGTGCTTTATTTTACTGTTGAAGACGTAGTTGAGATTTGTAAATTTGTATTTGGTTATTAGATTTGGAGGGTGAGGCTTTGGTTAAAATGTTGCAAGTTTGATTCTCCTAATGAAGGTGGTTGGTGATTAGTTCCTTTTTTCTATGTTATGATATTGGATTGTATAATAGTTACCTTTTGGCGGCTGAAATGTAACACATACTGGAAGACTACTGTCCCGGTATTCTCACTGTTATTTCCGGAATAGTACCGAATTAATATGCTTCGATTTGAAGTAACGTCAGCCAGTGTAAAGGTTTGCCATTAAGACGGCTTGATTTTGTAGTATGTTGGAAATAGTATGTAAGGTTTTACTTTTGAGAAATTCTACTCGATTTTCTCTCACAAAGGGTTTTTTAATTGCTTATTAGGTTAATGTAAAAGAGATAAGATGAGGTGATTGAGAAAAGAAATTGTGAGAGTTTGTCGAACATTTTATTGCAAGTGTAGAATGCCTCTTTACGTGTATATTTTTTTCATAAAGTATAATAGATTATCAAGGAGAATGTAATGAAATTTATTACGATGAGTGAAAATAATTTCCTTACTTACACCGAGATTGCTATAATTTTCTAAAATAAACGATCTTTCAATTTCAGTATTTTCTTTTCACACTGATTTTCAGTAAGAGAAAATTATTATTAGAATTTTGTTCTCTGTTTGATGTAATTTCCGTCGGATACGTAATTTGTATTATAATTATGAATTTATATATTAAAATTGTAATTTAGAATAAATTTTAAGAAGTTACTAGAAATGAGCTGAGGCTTGTAGATTGGCCCGTTTAGTTTGTTATTGGATGGATTTAGATTTTATTTCAACACTTGTTTAAACACAAGCTTAAACAGGTTGGCCTCATTTAGCTTGTGGACCAAATGGCCCAGCGTGTGGGCTGTTTTTTTAATATGGATAAAGTGATAAGTTATTTTAATAGGGTGATATTGATTTATTTTTGGATAATTATATTAAAGAATATGAATAAAGTATATGTATTTTATTATATAAATTTTAATCGCTTAATAATAAATAAATATTTGAGAAACATGAGTTATTGATCTAAAATTTTTTTAGCCTTAAGCCTTATATATGTATTTATTATATTGGATCATGTATTTAAAATTTATTTATATATTTAAAAATAAAAAATATATAAAAATTTAAACATTTATGTAAGTTATGTATGTCATAAAATGTATATATAATTTTTTTTTATATATCTCTTGTTTATTTTTTATAAATATGTTTTTAATAAGTTAATACTTTATGAATAATTTTTATTTTAACAAATAATTTAAAATATAAAATATTTTGAAAAAAATAATCTTCATAATGCAATATTTAAAAATAAATTAAAAATAAAAAAATTTCTTTTTTTATTTTTTAAATATAAAATAACAAAAAAAAATATTCATGAATAAAAAAAAGTTATTCATGAAATGCAATACTCTATGAATAACATAGAAAATATTTTCATGACTAATATAAAAAGCACCTAACATAAAATGTGTTTGGAACATATGATTTGAATATTTAATTTTTAGGTTAATTACTTGGAATAAAATTTAGTGAAAATTAATTTTTTAAAATATCAACTTCATTATAATTTTTAAATCCCACCAAAATAATTTATTTGGTGATGAAAAGACTTGTATCTTATCATTATTCTTTGATGCAAGCTGAGAAAACAATATTATTGGATGAGTGATAATTGAATTGAGTTATACCACTTTTAAATGTATTCTAAATTAACAATAAAATTTAATTGAATACTACGAAATTTAATATTGATTCCAAGCATACAAGTTAATATAATAAAAGAATTTAATTGAATTATCGATAGTTTTATTTCAAATATATTTTTAAAAAATTAATATCTTTACTTAAAAATTTATCTTAAACTCTTGAATTATAATGCAATTTTGATTTTAATATAATTAGTTATATATTTTTTGTTAGAGTTTATTATATTTTTTAATTTGGTTGTATGTTTACGAGGTTAATTATATAACTAAAAAATAGTTAAATATGACAAATTCAAAAAAATTAGCTCACGGGTTGACCCGTTTAACTAGCTAGTCACTAAGACAAGTTTGGACATTAATTTCATAGCCTATTTAATAAACGGACTAACTTGATTCGAACCATTTAATATCCCGTTTGTTTGATAGTGGTATATTCACCCTAAAAAAATATTCTGAAATCACGTCAATATATACTCTTAAATTATGCAACTGCCACTGCCACATATTATTTCTAGTTCAATACTATTTAAATTTAATAAATATTTGTACCATGATTTAATTTGATATTTATTTAATATTTATCTATAACTATTTTCATTTTTTTAACGTTGTTAATTAGAGTTTTGTTATGAATTTGTTTTTGAAACAGAATATTTTTTGTTGTTTTACTATTTGCCAAAAAATTATTTTATTTTATTTTATTTTTAATTACTTGATACTTTTAATTACTTTTATTTACCTATAATTTTTAGTTTTTATCTCCTTTTTAACTTAATTCTCATATTTATCTATCAATTTTTTACATATAATTTTTTTATTTAAATTTTTGATTGATTATATCTACTTTGGTATTATCTCTTTTAATTTAAATAATTTAATAATCATATTTATCATTATATATATTAATATGATTAATTGTGTAAGGCATCTTGAGGAGGTATTTTTCATTTGATCTAATGGTACAATGTGACAGGTTGCAGTAATTTATAAGTTTGATACATAATGTGATATTATCTTTAATTTGTTTTTTTTTTCTCCATTCTTAAGTCCTATTACCTATTATCAATTCAGATAATGAATTGTTTGAGATACATTATTTTACTTGATCGTCTTTAAAATCTTTACTATTTAATAGATTATGAATAGAAGTAATTTGCAAGATGAAAAACAAAAATGTAAACTCAAGCATTTTAAAAAAATATTTGAGCTCCAATTTAGATACTAAAAATGCTATGGTAGTTAATTTTATTTAGTGTTGTTGTATATAAATTATGGATGTAAAATTGAATACGTTAATTTTTTATCATGAATCAAATAACCCTTTTCCTTAAAAATTATAATCATAAATTTGTTTTAGTTGCATTTTTTTATCTTTAATCAAATTAGTTAAAGTGTTATATTTTATTTGTATATATAAATTATATTTTTCATTACATTTTAACTACATATCTTATGTTTTTAAAATATCATTTAAACTTTCTTATTAAATAATAATTTAATTTATATTTTTAATTTTAATTTTAGTGTCTACTTTTTTTATTAAATTTATAATTTATTAAAAGTTAAAATATTTATCATAATATCAATTCTCATTTAGATTTTAATATAAATTTATCAAAATTATAATTAACAAATTTTAAAAATATTTATTAAACTAATATTTATCAATAAAACAATTCAAAAGATTCTTTTATAAGATTAACTTATTTTCAGTTTACCATTTGTATTTATTTTAAAATTTAGAATTTGTTTATTATCATTTTATTAGAGACTAAATTTTTTTATTATGAAATTAAATTTTATTAAAAATTTAAATATTAATTTATAATTAAATTAATAAATTATTTTTATTTAACTTTTTTATAGAACCGTACATTGTACGGCTCTACAAAGAGGAAAGATTAATGCCCCGTTCTTGAGCGGTGACTGGATAAGGTAAATTGGTAATGCCACTTGCAGCTGCCAACCCACGCGCTATATCTTGGGACGTCGTTATTCTGAAGTCTCTGACAATTATTATTGTGGGCCACAGTTAAGCCCTTACCCACCAATGTTTTCTAGTTTCTTCCCTTACTCTATTTGTTCCTCTGCTTCTCAGCTCAGCTTCTGTGAAAAACCTCACACACTTGATCTCTAGAAACAGCACCCCCCACTCCCATTATTGAAACTCGGACTCAAAGATCCATCCAATGAAGAGAGAAAGCTCCGACGCCGGTCTAGTTGTCTCCAAGAGCCACTACAAGTTCTGGGTCTTAACTGCCATTATCCTTTTAGCTCTTTGGTCCATGTTCACCGGCTCCGTCACTCTCAAATGGTCCGCCGGCAACCTTACCCGTTTCTCCGATGACTTCGATTCTAGGATTCTTGACGATCTCGATGTGCTGGTACCTATTATAATTAGCTAATTACTCTTAGTGTTGGAGGGGCTTCACAAGTTTTTTTTTTTTTGTGTGAATAATATTCATGTTAAATTGTGTATTTCTGGAAATAGGAAATAGAGGAGAGGAAGAAGGTGGTGAGGCGCATGTGGGATGTGTATTCTCACAGAACTACCATTCGATTACCTCGGTTTTGGTCGGAGGCTTTTCAAGCTGCCTACGAGCACTTGGTCAATGAAGTTACTGGCGTACGAGACGCTGCCATTTCGGAAATTGCCAAGATGTCCTTGAGTTCTTTTAATTTAGAGCAGCTTCCTCTTCGTTCAGAATCGGTATGCTAAGCTTTTTGTTTCTTCGTAATTCCACCGTTCCTCTTGACAATTGCTCGCTTGAATATGACTTAATTGTGTGATAGATGAAATGTACAACTTGGGCGTTTGATCATTGTGATTTGGCCGAAAGGTTCCTCTTTGCTTAATGATTGATTCCGTGCTCATCATTGATGTCTGGTAGTGGCGTGCCTCTAATACTCAATTGCTTGTTTCAATAATAGTCTTGGCTACCACTTCTTTTATTATGCTTTGGAAGGGGAGTTGTGTGGATAGCTACATGTACCAATTAGGAAATTTGATTTTGCTGAATGGCTGTTGACCTTGTATCAAGAATCTCCGGCCAAATTCATAGTTATCTGATCCGAAACAACCATGATGTTTACATTTAACTCTGGCTCAAATATATTTTACTTTCTCTCACCATGCTTGAAATTAATATTCTCTCCTACTCTGGATGACTTTTCCTAGTAATGTGAACTTCACACTTTAATAGTCAACTTAACCTTTCGGAATGAATTAGCTAGCTAGAATAGACACTTGCTCAGTTACTGAAGTATAGTCATCTGTTCATGATCAGCATGTGCGTAGTGCCAGAGGTTCAAGAAAAATTAAGCAAGCAGATAATAGCGTGGGCAGTACAGTTGGCAGATAACAAGAATCCTTCATTTTGCTTATGAGCATTGAAACAATTAGCAAACTGCTTTATGTTCTACTGAAGGTCCTGATGTGCAGGTCTCAACAGAGTAAAGATCATTTATGGATTCCAAAATGTTCCCTTTTACATGTCAGAAACTTATTTCCCAAATGAATAAATAGTTATTCTCTGTAGGTATCAAGTTTGAGATATGAACTTCTTGTGTAAACCTTGCAACCGTAGGTCCACTGGATGTTGGTTACTATTGATTGTAATTTTTGTATATTCTATTGGTACTATCAGGGATTAACGAAAAACTAAATTGCTTTCTAGTGCTGTGAAGAGCTTTTCTTTCCCCTCTACTTACTAGTTATGTGCTGGATACTGGTTTTTCCTGTAAAAGAATTACCCAGATTAGCTCTTTGTTTCTGCATCTCATGAAGTTCCAACTTGGACAAGGAGCATAAAAGACAAGTTAATGATTTTCACACCTCTTCGTGGGGAAGTGATACGTCGCTCATGACTAGATTTTCACTCCCAAACTGCCTTCCAGCTACATCTACCTTATATTTTCAATTTGGTTTTCGTCAGTTGAGCATTCTTTGCCTTCCAGTTTTCAATTGCATTTAGACTTTTACCCCCAAAATCCTCAGTATATCAAGTCATTAAAGAAAAAAAACAAAGCACTTCTATTGCTTTTTTAATTAAATTATTGTATCTGAGATACCATATTCTAAAATAATAACTTATAAAACTCTACTTTCTTTTCTAATAAATTACATCCATTTTTGGTAGTCATTAAAGAAAAAAAACAAAGCACTTCTATTGCTTTTTAAATTAAATTATTGTATCTGAGATACCATATTCTAAAATAATAACTTATAAAACTCTACTTTCTTTTCTAATAAATTACATCCATTTTTGGTAAAAGACAACCTTCAACCTCTGTAAAATTAATATTACTACGTTCTGGGTGTCAACTAAATAAATAATAATGATCACGTAATAACCTTTTCGTTTTGCTACTCATTCTACTTGGGTATCAGCTAGATTACAAAGATTCGTGGAAACAACATAAATCATGCAAAGCAAATGAATTGAATTAAGGTAACCCTGACATAAGATTATGGCTTGCTCAGCATTATCAAACGTCAAAACAAATTCTACACTACCATGACAAAATTGCATGAGCAGATCCAATTAGTGCTGCTGCTTTTGCGTTTAAAAAAAAAAAGGAAAAAAGAATACCCTGAATCCTAAAACGGAAAAATCATTTACAGAGTACAGCCAAAATGTATTTACATATTCCGCAACAACCTCTATTACTCTTAATCTTCTACTGTCTGGATCTCACCCATCATGATCCGGTTACTTACGACATTAAATCCCAAAACTGAAGGGCTGACCTTTTTTCCTTTCTTACCCTTCTTCTTTCCTCCCCCTTTTGATGATCCTTCAAGACCACCTGAATAGTCCAGATCCTGAATATCTGCATTTCCAGAATTCATGTCTTCAGTACTAATTACAGGAACTTTATGACTATTTCGACTTTGAAAAGCTATTTCCAGGACATCTGATGGCAACAACTCCTTGTAATTGAGAAATTTATCAATGAATTCATGATCAGGGTCATATGATCCAAGGTTTTCTATCAAAAGCGTCTCAGCTTCCGACCTGGATTGCTTCAAGCAAAACTCAAGGAAACTAGTATCTGCCAGCCCAAAAACTAGAGTTAAAAGACATCTTATAGAATTTCAAGATTAGCGTACGCAAAGCCAAAAATATACAAGATTCCAGATTCAAGATAGTTGTAATGATAGGCCAACATCCATCCTATACACAAGCCTCATAATACAAGGTGTCCCTTTTTTATCTGACTAGCAAATGCCAGACTATAGAAAGTTAATTATTTCCTGTTCTCCAACGACAAAGAATTAGGCAAAACAGATTTGCCGAGTATCATTCTCAAGTCAAAACTAACGTCTGATCTAACCAATCAAGTTAAAGAACAAAACCCAAAAATTGAAATGGTATGTACCTTTCGTCCCAACAAGCCGAACACACTCATTCTCACACCAATCTCTGAAGTCCATGGCCTCTGAAAATTTAAAAGAAAACGAGTCCACATAAGCCTGTTTGTTTGGGCTTATTCTGAAAATAAATTACTTATTTTCAAAATATAATGTATTCTGATAAAAATATACCTATTTGTTTGAATTTATAGAAAAATGATAAGTTAATGAAAATGGAGAAAACATTCTAAAAGAAGAAATTAAAAATTGCAACTTCTCATGATAAGGAGAAAAATAAGCAAAGAGAAAAACTTTCATCTCCAAAATTGTTCACTCTTCTTTAAAAGCCCTTCTTAATTATTGCATTCAAATACAAAACAACTTCTCCTTAAAAAAAAGTCATTCCTCTTGCAAAAAAATGAAAAAAGACATTCTCTGGTAAGCCCAAACAAACAGCCCCATATTAGAGTTCATCAATGGTGTGGGGGTAGATTATATAATAAAAAGGACTTGATTAGACAAAAGCAAGCCAATTGGAAATACACTGATGAACTCATGTAAGAATGAGCAATCCATCTTACCAGAATGCTTAGTCATGGCATCCTTTTTCAATTTCAGCAATGATTGAGAAGAGGCTGGTGATGATGAAAGAGAGCACTCAGTCGATTTGCCACTCACTGATTTTTGTCGGGTTAATGAACCAGGTGAATTACCTTTCATGGAAACATTTTTAGAGCCCCAGCTCCCTTGATTTGCAAGCTGAGCGAAATCCGAACTGTTTACAAACAAGACAAAGAAATCAGCCACAATTTGTAAAGCAAAACTTGAAATTGATGGAAAAAATAGTTAGCCACCAAATTTGGATGTTACTTTCAGATTTGGATATTCAAGTTTAAAGATGTCCAGCCCTCTGGAGAATATCTCCAGAAAAAACTGTAAGTTCACTATGTCAAGCCTAAAAAGTCCAGGAGTTGTAATTGTTTCCTAGATGTTTGTAGTCCTTGAGTCCGCCATCATTCTGAATCAATCACCATCGTCATTATTATTATTACTACTACTACTACTATTTTTTGTTATTATAAAAGAAACTAAAATATAACTTCAAACCATAGTTTTTGCCAATAAATCCTTCTGCACTTTTCTAGTAGGTAGAACACATAGTTTGATTTCTTGCACAATAAACATGCATAATTAGCATTCGCAAAAAATAAATGCATAAATACAGTAACCAAATTTCTCAACAATGTCAAAAAAATACTATTTCAGAAACTAAACAATATTAGTTAAGACTATATTAAATATTTGCAACGATGAAGTAGCATATGGCAAACTAATCAGAACACAAACAGGAAATGACAAAAACAAGAAAAAACAATAACACAACAAAGACAGAAGTCATACTGCTTAGTTTCTTGCTTAGATTGCTCAATTGGACCCCAGAACAGGTCATCATCCCCTTTGTATTTTGACTGAGAAGCAGTGTGGGCGTTTATCTGGATTGGAGATGCAGCTTTAGATGGAGAGGATGCTGAAATTGACCACGAAGGACCACTACTCCGAGCAGCTTGAGAAGACTGTGATTTCTGAGGATTAGACAGTTGACTTGCTGGTGCTGCAGAAGCCTTTTTCTCCTGCTCTTTTAGAATGTCCCTTAGTGAAGCTGGTTTAGGAACTCTACCAGAATCAGCAGACCATGCTGGAGAAGGAGACGGGCTTGCTGATTCTCCTTTCCAAAGAACAAAATCCCCCAGAGAAGGCCCTGCAGGGATGGCAGGCGGCACTTCTTTTTCCTGCTGCACAAGGCGGGCGCTTTTGCCCTTTTCAGTGGGACTTGAACCAATGGGCACTTCACTAGATGTAATGGGCATTGAGACCTTAGCCCCAGAGCCCTTCAATTTTGTTGACCTTTTCCGGCTTCGTTTAGTGTCTTTGGCCTCAATGAAGTTGTCATCATCAATTGATTCTGAACGGGCAGCTATATTTTGGGAGGAGGACATATTGTCTGTAACTTCAGCATCTCTTTCAATAGATTTCTTCAAAACTTCTTCTGCCAAAAGATCGTGTAGTGGGCTTTTCTTGCTCTTAAGATTTTGAGAAGTTTCAGGTTTACCTAAATATTCAGGATTATTGCCTGCTCTGTGAATTTCACTGGATACCTTTGCAGAGTCTGGATTGGCCACAACCCCAACCCAAGGAGTCAATAGACTCATGGAGTCAACAGAAGTAGCAACCTCAGATACAAGCATTTCTGTCTGTGCCTTTCTCTGTTCTTCTAGTTGAATTTCTAATAAAGACTTGGCCTTGAAACCAGGAGCAGGTTTCCAAGCTCGTCCCACATGTAATGCAGTATTCTGAGTGGAAACAGAACTAACTGACTTTGAGTCGCCCTCAACAACAACTGTTTCAGTAACACTTCCAGGAACACTTGCAGACATGCTATTAGTTGCTTGATGATCAGCCCCTTCTGTGATGGCAGATCCAGATTGATTGCCCTTATCTCCTGTATGTTGCAGATTTGTTTCATAAACTGGTTCTCCCCTGTTGGATCCCCCCAACTTTGTGTAACTGACATGCAGCTTTTCAGCTTCTGATTGTTTTGACTGCTCCAAAGGCAAATTCTTTAGCGGACCCTTTGCTTGATCAGTGGACTGAGACTTGGAAGATTTTTGCTTCCTTGATTTCTTCTCAGAAGCCTTTTTTGGTTCACGTGCTTCAGCCACAGAGGGCTCAACATTGAACCTGTCTGTTCCAACCAGCTGCTCGTCAAGTGTACTATCTGATTGAATATTCACATCCCTGTGCAGATCTGTCACTGGTAATAACTCATTCCCATGAGATCCAGTTGACGACATAGCAACATCAGGTGCAACACATTGTACAGCTAGAGGCTGCTCACTAGACTCTGCAGTTGCAGCTGTGACAATATCATCAGCTTTACAAGTGTTGTCTGGGATCTGCTCCACAGATTTTGCAGTATAGTCAGACACAGAAAGAGATTTCTGCACAATGTGGGGTTCCTCTTTGGACTTGTTCTCATGCAATAGGGAACTTTCAACAATTGTTGTTGCAGGCAAAGATTCCTTCTGATACAATTCGCTAATTTGTTCTGGAAGAGTAGTGGCCCAGCTTTTCTGATGACTAATATTCCCTGATAATTGGTGCAGTAGATTTACAGCACTGCTTACATCATAACTGGTGTCTTCGGTAACTTTTGGGGGTAAATTCAATGCATTAGTGCTAAGTTCATCTTGCATGATGGGCATTGGTGTCTGTGAACTAATTGGAAAAATTTCTTGCAGTGGTTGAAGTTGAGAAGGATTCACAGATAAATTCCCAATTGTTGTTATTCCACCTCCCTGCAACTGTCCATAAGATGAATCACCAATGCGCTGCTGGTGAGACTGATGCTCCTGCAGCACCTGAGAAAGATACTGTTGCTGTTTTTGTTGCCGTAATAACTGCTGCTCCTCCTCCTGCTTCTGTTGCTGCTTCAGCAACAGGAATTTATCCAACAATGACATCTGTTGTGCAGGGGCAGCTGCCTGAGAATGCAACTGCAGCAAGTATTGCTGTTGCAACATATTCAATATTTGTGGATCTTGTGATAAACCAGAAGTGTTATCTACAGCTTGAGCAAGTAAGTTGCTTAAAGACAATTGGTTTAGTGCTTGCAGCCTTTGTTGTTGAATTCCAAATGGCACTTGAGGAAAATTCTGATCATGATGTAAGTCAATCTTATTTTGAAGGGGATCCAATCCACCTTGTACAGGATAATTTGGCCATCCAGCAACACCGTTATTCAAGCCCGCAGATGGCCTGTCAGAAAATCCTTGGATGATTGACATCAACTCAGCATTTTGGGATTGAGGCTGCCGAGAATTGTCACTCACTGAAGACAAGAACTTTGAAATTGGCGGTGCCTCTGGGCCAATATCTGATTTTGGCACCAGGGATGCCGCATCTATCCCTTGCCAATATGGATGAGGATTGGGTAAGGACCTCTGACGCTCAAGTGCCATCCTCTTGGCCAGTAAGTATAGGTTATTTCTATCATCTACTCCTGATGAGCCCATATTACCAGACTTATTGCCAAAAAACCCTTGTAAACCTGAAAAGCATAAACCATATTTGGAATCAAACAGTGCTACCCAAAAGATAATTAATAATATATATAGAAGAAACAAAAGACAGAAAAAAAAAACAAAGCATGGCAATATATTTATATCCAAATTAGCAAAATAAAAAAAAAAGAATAATTACAGGACAAACCTTCTGATAATGCCAGACTATCAAGTGAGGGGCTGCTCTTATTATTAGTCATTAAGGACTCCAATAACCTATTTTCAGCTTCTGTTGAACAACTCTGTCTAGTCCTAGTATCATTTCTCATAATCTCAACCCCATTCAAACCAGCATGAATATTCGTGAAGGTACTGGAATTTTGCCGACCAGGTGCATCTGTATAGTCATTCGGCTTTGGTGCAGAAAACCCTGGTGGTGGTCGGGCTTTAGCTCGTAAATGGGGCATGGTATCACCAAGTGACAACCATGGTGAGTCAGCTGGTGCATTTTTCAGACGAACAGATAAATCAATGCCAAAATATCCAGCCTCAAACCATCCAATAATATCAATTCCTTTAAATGGACCCTGAATTTGACCATGGGGGTCTTTATAGAAAAGGGATAAATCCTCTGGAGAAGTCTGTTGAACTCCCCTGGTTTCAAGTTCTCTGTCCAAAATGCCAGTAAGCTGCCTCTTAACAATGGGATCTTCACCGGTTTGCCACTTTGCTACATCTTTGGTATCAGATACATAACCCAAGTTACTTTCCCACTGATTATGAGTATCTTTGGGGTGGTGTGACCAGCCCATATCTGAGTTTCTTAACCTAATATCGCTAGGCATATCTCTGGTATCATGCAAGAGAGTGTTTGAATGTTCACCAGCTGGCATGGCTTGCAACACACCACCAGGATGACTAGTACTATTCCCTTCAAAGGTTGATTCTCTATTACTGGGCATGTCATTCGCCACTATGTAAGAAACTACATCTTCACCTCTATCTGTACAGAGAACGTATAAGAAAATGAAGTAAAATTTGGAAGAAAGCCAGAGAGGAAAGGAGGAGCTAAGTTTCAACTTTATGATCATTTCCATCATATCACCTCTAATTTAAGTTCAAACAATTTCCTCTGTATGTTAATATGATCACATTCAAAATCCAGATAGAATTAAAACTACCTTGTATTGTGCAATTAGGTCATTAAATAAACTACTCCCAGGGTTTTATTTGGTTTTTCCATTAGCAAAACTTTCATTTTGAACCTGTCAGATTATGCCTCAAGATGCTGTATGTTTTCCATATTAGTTTCAGAGCTATAACCGAGTGTTTGATTTTCATTTAAAGAGCTTCCTGGGAAATTTGCATAACCAAATTTTCAGAACCTTCATCTTTATTATAATCAACAAAGCCTAAAACAATCCAATTTTCACAGAAGTTAACCCCTACCAGGACCTATCTGTAAGCTTATAATCTGAATATACCTTGGAGAGGTGCACTTCCAAGCTTCATTCGTCTTGAATTGGTAAAATCTGTCGAGTTCTGTACATCTTTTGGCACCTGAGGTGCACTGCTACTAATTATTTCCCCTTTCTCAATACCCTTAAAGACAGCCTGTTCAAACAGGAAAGCAATATAATCAATTTCTAGAACTATCAATGGCGTCCAGAAATATAATACAAAATTACCAATTACCAGTTCCTCAGAATTTGGTGCACAGATTGCTAGAGGCTCCAAAAGTTCATCCTGTGTAAGATAAGGAACCTGCACAAAATCATGGACTAATTTTTTATTTGTACGCATATCAGTCACTCTGTACACATCAAGCAATTTTGTCCTACTATATCTATAAAGACCAGTCTCTCCATGCCCACTGTCAACTTTATCTGATACAGTTCCAGGGTATGGGGAATATGAAGAGATACTATTCATAGAGGAACCACCAGAACCAACCCAACCACGTCCAAGAGTAAAGACTGTAGGTATATTCTCTCCACGGCCTCGCCCATAAGATGTCGAGACTTGTTTGTTTGGTGTTAAATTTTGGTGATGAGGAGGGTCTCCCCTTCCACGGCCTTGTAAGGAGTTAGATCTCCACGGCCGATAATGATCCCCTTCCTTTTCATCCTTTCCCTGATTGGTAATGTGAGACAAGCCTTTGTCCAGATGGATATCACCATCTTTTCCAGAGTCACTCCATTTTTCACGCAAACCTTCTGGCTCCTTATCATCAGGACCCCAGCGCGTGTTCCACTTACTCTCACGTCGCTGATCATAGTTAGTTTCCTTGTTAATTGAATCATTCCATCTATCAGATGTACTACGATGTGCTTCTCCAAAGTGCCTTGTTGACAAATTATCTATCCACCGATCCACTCTTCGAGCATCACCAAGGTCTTTGTCTCCATCCCTCCAACGATCCTTACATATGGAGGACTTAGTCTCTCTCTCTTCATCACGCCAACGGTCACAACGACCACTTTCTGGTTCAAGCATGGATGGCCTAAAGACATCCTTTCTCTTATGGGTATCATGCGCATCTTCATTTCCAGATGTCTTAATAGTCTCTGAGCTATTGCCATATGGTGGATTTGAAATCACATGGTTTTCCTGAGTGATGAGAGACAAAAGAGAGAGGGGAATAAGACAAAACTTTGTAGCAATTATAAATTACTTCTGAGAAGTTGAATATGAACTTGAAGCTAATAAAGAATAACATGTGTGCAAAAAAATCTTTATAAATGTCAATTCTACAAAAGTAGAAAACAGACATAAATAAAAAAATTTAAAAAAATGTAGATAGTAGCCATTACACACCACAGTTCCTGTTCCAGGTTTACTCTCCCCTGGCTTTGACAGAAGCCACTGTGGAGAAAGTGGAATAGGGTTGCCAGAGCCTTGGAAATCTGCACAAGAGGGATAGAAACTTTAACAACAACAAAAACTAGTAGATTTTAACCCCAGAAAATTGCCCACAGCAGAAGATAGGAGCAGTAAAACTATTGAAGATAAGTTTCATAAAAGGCATAAAGAGCATGTAAAACAGAATAGAAAAGAAAAATGTTCTTTTGCCAGTAGAAGAATTAGAACACAATTTGTCAAATTCCCTTCCTCCCCAATAACAATTATCTGCATTTGGCAAATACAATTAGATGCTTGTTTTCCATTGTTCTCTACAATTGAAGAGTAAGAAGTAAAAACACAACAAACATTGACTTGGAGTTGAAATTTCAAGGTATAGTATTCAAAAGGAACACAAACTTCTTACAGAAACTTAGGCCCTGTTTGGTTCTGTTTTTAAAAGTTGTTTTTTTGTTTTTTTGTTATGTGAGAACAAAAAAAACTCGTTTGGGTAACTGTTTTCATCAGTTGTTTTTAAAAACTGTTTTTCAAAAACAGTAACTAGAAAACAAAAAAACAAAAACAATTTTTGTTGTGTTTTGGCTCGTTTTTGTCATATGTTTTCTAAAAAACACAAAAAATAATTGATGAAAAATATTTTTATCCAAACAAATTATTTGTTTTTTTGTTCTGTAAAACTATTTTTTAGAATTGTTTCCAAAAACTATTTTAAAAAATAATAAAACAAAAACCGTTACAAACAGCCCTTTAACTTTCACTAAATAATAGCCCCTGATTAGGAGGCTAAGTTGCAAAATTAGCACAAAATCCAGCATCGTGGAAGAGGTAAGGTAAATGGATGGATATCATTATAAGTAAATGAAGATGCATAAAAATTGTCAAAATTATTCTTTTTGGTGCAGGAAAAAAATATAAATATATATATGCACTAAAAGAAAAAAGCATCCACTCTAAGTTTTGGCACAAAGAAGACCATGAAGTCCTGTATTGGCCATAGTCATTTTTATTGGTTACTTTGAAGGGAGAATATGTGATTGACAACCATAGGAGCTCACGACCACATGGATACTATCCCAAGAAAAATAAGCTGAACCAATAAAGACAGAGAGGGGAGAAGGGGAAGGAGAGATAAACAGGACAAAATTTGTCCAAAATGAACAACATGGTGTACCCAAAATTAATGTAAATAATCAAGGGTAACTAGGCAAGAACCCAAAATTTGAACAGATTGGGCCTCAATTATGTCAGAGGGTTTCTTTTCGATATTATAAAGTTAAAACACAAACAACTCCAGAAAATTTCATTCAGTTACCAAGCCCGTGTATAATTATCAATTGCAGTGGACAGGTAAAACTATAAATCAGGATATCAAGCAACGCCAAACTAAATCACCTAGCAGCGCCTTAATCTAAAAGAGTTAGACGTATTCTGGTTAGCAAACCAGATAATAACTTCAAATAAAAAAAAATACTTACCGTAAACGAAACACTCAAACTTTAGTGATTACGACCATAAGGAACTAATACGCCGCAAGAAACAGCACCTTAGTTAAAAAAAATTACTTTTTCAAACAAGAAAAAAAAAACAATCCAAACGCATTCAAAATCCTTTCTGAACTTCAAGTGATTAAGTACAAAGAGAAACCGAAAACACATGTATAAATGAAAATTAATGGCACAAATGAAAATATAAAAAAAGGAAAAAAAAAACAATGATGCCACGATGCATTTACAGGCAGTTCAAATACTTTGGAGGACAAAAAAGTAGGAAATGAGCGGAATGCAGTAAGTAAACCCCATGGGAGCGACCAATTCGTCAATACTACTCACCTCCCGAATTCAGTATCCAGACCTAAATCTAATCAAATGGGTTAGAAATAAGAAAGGAATTTTAAAAATGTACTTCGAAGATGAACAAAACCCTAAACTCAATCACAGAAATGAACTGCAATTATGTTGTTGACGTCAACTGAAAGGGGTGAAAATCAAAGGCTCAAGTGGCTCGGGGAAGGTAGGGTTTACGACGGAGGTGATAGGCGAAGAAAATCAAAATTTAAAAGAAGGAAATGGAGCTGACAAAATTTGAAGGTAATATACCTTTGGAGATCTGGTACGCAGGAACGGCGGAGATGTGGAGGCGGGTATCGGAGCTGGTGCGGTGAGCCATGGATGATCAGCGAGAGTTGACAAGACAGTGAGAGCAGAGAAAGCTGTCGAGCCAAGGAAACCCTTTTGCTTTTGTTTGCGCTTAAACAAGTTGTGAGAAACCAAACAGAAGAGGCGAAGGGAGAACGATCGGTTTAAGACCAAAAGAAAGATTAATGTTAGGGACTGGGGTACCACCGTACACGTTAAAACTGTGCAACCCACGGGCCTACGTTAGGGGAAGTCAGTGGCCTGTCGTCTGACCCCTGATTATTGTTGGAAGAGTTCCCATAATTTTCGAAAAAATATCCACGCGCTAAGAAAATATCTGTGGTAATCACGCCCCTAGTCTTTCCAGGTCGTGCTTTGCACGCGATTTGGTGAATATATGCTGTTATAATTTCCCTCGTATTCCGATTAAGGTTTTAAGCTACTCTTAGTCTTAAGTAGGAATTTTGAAGAGTAATCAATTTTTATTAATTTAAATTTGACTATTTAATTATTAATAATTTTCTTTTTTTTATTGTGTAATTGATTGTACAAGAAAGGAGTATAGGTACTCCTATGCTATTAGTGATATTTTTTTCTTAAAAATCATATTTTTTAAAAAATATATTTTTTAACAATCATATTTTTTAAGAATAGTATATAATATGTTTGATTGATTTTAAATATTTTTAAGAATATTAATTGACATTTTTCATTATTATGTTTAGTTCAACTTACTTAAAAATATTAAGATATTTTATAAAAACATTTTTAAGCAATTATTATTATTTTTATTTATTTTTTTATATATAATAATTAATAAATATTAAATACAAGTTAATTTATATAATTATGTTATTTATTATTATTTTAATAATTTTAATACAAATAATATTTATTTTATTAAATTTTATTAATTATTTTTATATTTATAATAATTAATAAAAGTTTTTTATCTATTATTTTTCATCTATTTTATTTATTTGTTTATATTTATATTTATTTTATAATTTATGATTATTTTAATAAATTTAATATAAATAATATTTTTTATTAAATATTTTAACATATTTTAATATTTATAATAATTAAAAATATATATATACATGAGATATGATTAAAATAAAGACTAAGTCAGGTTAATTTTTTTAACCTACAATAACCCATAGGCCAGACTTAGGCTAAGTTTTTGATATGTATGCCTGATCTATTTTAATTAAAGCTCGGCTTATCGACTTATTTTCATCTTTAGTTATGAGATAAAATCGTTTTATGTGTTATTTTATCATATTTATTAAAAATTATAAAAACTCACATATCACATTTAACCTTTTTTATAAAATATTAATTACTTTTTAAATTACATACTAATTTATTGACCTATACATTAAAATTTAATTACTCACAGTTTCTTAAAAAATTGAAAAAATCAAAAGGATAAATTATCCAACTACCCCATTATCATTTATAAAAGAGAAAATAAAAAGACTATATAAAACTAATTATAACGTTTGATAGTATAGCCTCCAAACATATATATATATATATATATATATATATATATATATATATATATATATATATAA
>JASKGM010058005.1:0-11738 GCA_034509205.1 Ceratonia siliqua | reverse complement strand
TTTTTTTAAATATTGAGTAATTTATGAGAATATTGTTTGTTTGAGTGTAATATTTTTCATTTACTCAGTAGTGATTTCTTTGCTCTGTTATATATTTAGTAAAACTATGAGTAGGGATGCTCCTCTTTTAATTTTAATTTTAGTTGTTTAATTGTTTAATTGTTTTAATAATTTTTATTTTAATAAATAAGGTAAAATAATTTTAAAAAACTATGAAAAAAGTTAAAAGATTTTTTTTACTTTTTTTGTTTTCCTATTTTGTTTTTTGAATTATTGTGTTATAAATTTTTTTTTTCAAAATTTTCAAAATATTTTAAATTTTATCTTAAAAAATATAAAAATAATTAAAATTTTAAATTTTAAAAATTAAAACCCTACTCCTAAATAACAAGGTAGTACAAGCGTATATATTTTTGTGAGAGTAACCCTTTCTTCTTTTGTTTTAATTCTTTGCCCTCTTATGTCGAAACGTATTCGATCCAAATGGGCCTACCTTAGAAAATGTTAAATCCACACAAATGGACGTCGTTAGCCAGGTGGGCCCCCACTGATTTGATTCCAGCCATGAGTTGAAAGTTGAAACGCACTCGCTACACGACAAACGACAAGGCCACTATGTTCGGATTTTCAGTGCCTCGTATTCCTCCTTTTATTATTTTCATCTTGTTTCTTGACATTTCTCGGAGACTAAATGAAAAATATAAATAACGAGCTAAATTTTGATAAATGATTATATGTATTTTCAATTTTAATAATAAATCAATTTAAATGTTTAACATGGAACATATAAGTATAACCCATAATATATTTTTTTATTCATGGATATTAATTTGTAGATCACTTTATTTAATATTAAATATTAGATCATTTTAATGTTAGAAATTCACACTTTTATTTTCCTTAACAATATATCGTTATTTATTGACGTAAAAAAATAAATGATGAGAAAATTTTAATAAAATTTTTATTTAAATTATGATGAATATAATAAAAGATAATATTCTCCTTTCAAACTCTAATCTGATGAAATTTGAACCAATTGAGCTAATTACCACTATATTTAGTAAAATTTAATTCAACAAGTTTATAATCTTAAATAAAATTTGTTTTATTAATTTTCTTGGGCTAAATAGTTTTGTGATTGGTTATGAGCTATGACATTGACTTATAATTGATGAGTTTGTGATATTTAAATAGAATCAGTTTTTGTTAGTATAAGAGTATTAGTTTTAATATTAAATGTTAAAATTTGTAATGACAGTGTTTTGATTGTTGAAACATATTAAAAGAAATAAAAAATTAATAACATTTGTTCCTTTATATTAGACACAAAGAATCAGTCAAATAACATTAGGGATGAGATATTATTTGAGTTTTGATTAAGAATTTGAAACGGAAATGACGAAAAAAGAAATGGGTGACATCCCAAAAAGTAAGCATATCTTTCTGACCTCAATTATTGTCTAAGTGATATGATCGTGTATGGAAAATTTTTAAATAAATTTTATTTATTAAGAATATATTAAAATAAAAAAAATATTTGTATTAATTATGAATTTAGTTTATTTATTTTTAATAAACTCTACGCCAGATTTTATCTATCCCTCACTCCCACACTCCCTACATGTACTAGCTAAGTACAATTATTGGTATGGATAAGGTACCTCGGACTTAGACCTTATCTTTGTTTATCTCAAACCAACGTCTACAAAGAATTGGAGTCCCTTCATTAGTATGAAGGTGGCTTTCATTTCTATTTCTTTCTTTCGCTAGATGTTTAATAAATTGGGAATTCTTTTTAATATTTAAAATGATATGTTAAAAATAATTAATTTATTAAATATTAATGAATAAATTCGAATGATTTAAAAGTATTTAAATTTTTATTTTGACTTTTTGGAGTATGGCATGAAATATGAATGGCCTATTTTTGATGAGTCATATTGCTTAAAGTATTGGCCAAAATTGGAGTGCCATAGAATTATTATTTTTGGTCAAAATGGCATAGAATTACCGTAAGTTGTCTGTAAGGGGTAAAAAGGTGTTCATGGGCCTTGTAGCTATGTTCAATGGGTTTATTTAAGGGGCCCGTTCAACATATGGACCATACAAGTTCTTAAACTCAAGTTTTAAGCATTCTGATTTTAAATTAGCCCAAACCATTTTCCAAAAAGAGCCCAATTCTTAAAAGACGTTTAGGCGCCAACGCAAGGCCTCCGGTTATGGAATTGTGGTTCAATCGAGACGCTTTGGCGCGCGAAAATGGTAAGGGAACAGCGGGGAACAAGGAAGAGTTGGGAGTCAAATTAGGGTTCTCTGTGCGTTGGTTGATTACGAAGAGTGGTGGAGCAAATGTTACGGAGTACCCGTTACATAGGATGATTTTTCATCAAGCAAGAGACAAAGTTCAGTGCCAGAGGTAAAACATTCAAACCCTAACGTTTGATTATAGGAAGTGTCTGATTGTGTTTCATGCTCACATATTCACATAATTTAACAATTAGGATTTAAAATCCTTCTGTGAGGAGTTTCCATTCAATTATTTTCCTGAATTCGCGGATTAGACTTTGACCCTTTTTTTCTTTTAATAACACAGACCACGGACTAGATAGATGGAAACAATGGTGGAGTTGGAATTTAATGATTCATCAATTTGGTTCAATGCGGTTTATGAAATTGGGTATGATTTACCCAAAGAAAAATGGATTAGTCACCAAAACAAAGTTGAATCGTGCTATACCTCTTAACGCGCGTGTCGTTTCCCCGGAGGCTGGGTTATGTAACTGATGTTCAAGATTATAGATTTGTGGGGGAAATCTGGCAATGAGATTTTAAAAGGCAGCTAATACAAATAGTCTTCTGGCGTTCAGGACTTTCAAAATAGGAATATGAGTTTGTTATATATTGGGAAGTGGTGTTTCAATTTGGACTAGAATTCCTAAGAATGAAATTGGGGGAAGCCAATACGACAAGGGCTATGGTAGATGGTTATATATGCTGAATTAAAACGAAGAAATTCGTGTGCTAGAATTCATACATCATTGGAGTTAAGTTCCCTGAAGCTTGATTTTGTCCATTTAACCATAGATGAGAGTAATCAATTGGTGAAAGAAGACGATGGTTGTTTTGACTTCTTTCTTTAGTTACTTTATTTTCATTTAGAACTTTTGTTGAAGCCGCCGTACATGCTGTTGGGCATCACAGTCATCCTCATTATAAGGGTTACGCTAGTCTATATATTTTATGAACGAACTTTAATGTCTATATCTCGCATATTTCCAAGATGACTTCCATTATTGGAGTTTGATTCCTACATATATTTAGACCTTACATGTCAAGTTGATCCCAACCGTTGAATATACGTATTTGGAGCGAGAAAAATCTCTTACCCTAGGGCTCGGCGTATTTAAGAATTTCTTCAAATTAAACGTCCACATTCTGCAGATTTATAGGTTTCTAATGTGAGCTTGCCTCACCTTCGCTAGAAAATGCATGGTTAAGCTAAATGTACCTTACACGGTTAACCTTTAACTAGCTTGATGGGTACCGCTTCTAAGAACAAAAAGCTCAATAAAATTGATTTCTTTTTCTAGTGAGTCTAACCTAAACAATTTTATGAAAGTATTTATATAACATTGAAAAAGTTAGTTCGCTCATCAGGATGGATATATTTTAGGTACAGCAGTGAGATGTATGGGTGAGCCCAGCAACGCTTGTTCAAGAATTCAAGATCAACTTTCAGATATTGAATGCATGCCTAAAGATTTTAAGTAGCAGTTGGAGGAATCGATTCTGAATTTGGAAACACATTAAGTAAATTAATAATCACGCTCATGAATGTAACAAAAGCTTTAACCTACACAAGGTGAAGCTTTAAAAACCTTAAAAGTCGGTGTCACCAGATGATGCCTTCATTATGAAATTGGTGGAAGTATTTTCTCTTATGAAAAAGATATCTTTGCTAATGACATGGTGTTACGATGAGTTATGACAAATAATATATTTGCGTATTTGCTAACAAACCTTGCAGAGAAATAAGAGGTGATTTGATTATTGATCGGTTATTCAATGAATTCACGACCTACCTAAGCTATAAGTATATTTCCTCCTCAATTGACCTCTATGGTGTTATGGAGCTCAATATTTCTTTTATAATACCATCGTATTTGAAATCATCAAAATTGATTTCTTCTTCTCTTGGATGATACGGTGGTAATTGATCAGAAGCTTGTTTACCTTTCCTGCTAAAGTAGTGTCTTTATGATTTAAATCCACTTCCACCTGATGAAATGAGTTTCTTTATTTCAATCAAATTTTGGTCAGAGAAAGATCAAACATAACTGAAGTACCGACAAGAGATTATCAATAATAATTCTCACTTGAAATTACGCATATTTCTTGTAATATTGATATCTAAACCTCCCAGTCCTTTTAGATTTGTAAATTATGATGGTCCAAAATTGCTGATTTTTAATTTTTAACTACCATCTTCCTTGTCCTTGTTCTTTTTTTTTTTTTTTTTTTGGCTACAATATCCGAAGTGGAGCAAAATTAATATTAATGGTGCTCGTAGGCTAGCTTTGTAAACTCAGCCTGGCTCAATTATATCACCGGTGAAAGAAACTAATATCATATCAACTGAAACACACTGAGATGAATGCCAATGGTAGATCGAAAAAGTTAAAGGTAACCAAGATTTGTATGTGATATTTCTTGAAGCGATTCATGTGTTGATTTTAATCTCTTTCTGTCAGACATCGACCACGTGGGAGTGGTTTCACTTTGACAAGTGTAACGGGCACTCATTTAATAGAATCATTATGACTATGCTGGACCATTACAATGCTAGAGCTGGCAGTGATCAAAGAAAATTTAAGGAGGTGTCCCCATTGTCCTTCCTATAGCCAATATGAGTCTTGGATCCGCGAGACCTTTGCATGGCACAGCAGACACACACATTCAAGTTTTTCTATATTAGCCCCTTTTCATCACGGGACCCTTCTTTTGTCTTTTCATGCGCCAAATCATTCAAGATGCCTTTCCGCAACCTTCGAGCCCCACCTTAATAAATTGCTCCTTTTCCCCTAAAATTACCAAAATGCAGTCCGCAATTCAATTGTTAAAGAAGTTCTTCAATGGAATCAGCTTGGCCAGTCACCACTATAAAGTGTCCACCTTTTTTGGCAGCTGAAGTTTCTGATCTGGGCAAGTGTAACTGATGAGCGATGACTCAAGCGTTAAGGGCCATCGTCATCTCTTGCGGATGCCAACTTGGTTTATTTGGGTGACTGGGTCATCTGTTTTTTCCCCCCTCTAATAATGCTACTGCTACTTCAATGAATTCCGTAGGAAAGTATAGTCCTAGATGAACTGGGACTGTTCATTCTAAACTATTTGTGGCACAACAGTGTCAATTGTAGCTCATAATGCGAAAATAAGACTTTTCATTACTCCAATAGGCTTCTGCGGTGTATCATCCTAATGTCAGTTCAGATGCTACTCATTATATTGCAGACTTTTGGATTGGGACCATCTATATGTGCCATTGGACAAGGGACATAGATTAATGCAACAATGAAAAAGATTATTAGGACTGGTATGCCTTAACTTTTTAGCAACATGAGGCCTTCAGTTAGTAATTGCAAGGGTCTTAAAAGTAATCATGCACCATCGCCTTCTTGCTTGTGGGATGAAATGGGTAGATTTCATTTGATTGTGGGATTGGCATTAGCATACTCATCTCGTAGTCATTTTACCAAGTAGTGATGGGAAGTTCTTTTGTTTTCTATCTGTCTTTTTCTTTCTGAGTATTAGAACATTTTTACTACTAATATTATAAAATTAAATATTATTGTTATAAATATTTTAATATATAAATAAATTTTAAAATTATATAATAAAACATAAATAATAACAATATTTTACTACAATAATATTAAAAATATTTTCCCATCTTGGTCTCTTTCTACTATCTTGATTGCGTAACCAGCACACCATAAAGAAATAGTGAAGAGGACGAAATTCCCATGTACATTTACAAGGACTCAATGGGAACTCACCAAAGTGAATGTGTCAGTTGGGCTTTTAATATATTAGACTTTCATTGGGACCTTCTACTCATTTTAGGTTTAAAAAGTATACTAAAAAATGTTTCATTTACCGACAAAAAAAGAAAAGTTCTCATTAGCGAGCCAATTGAAGCCTATAACTTGCACTAATCCAACTCAATTACTGTGTTTTGTGGCGATACGATATCGTAGCTGACACTACCTATTGATCTTATTAGCTTAGTCAGATAGAGTTGATTCGCCAACTATTTTTTACCCAGAACGGTACCGCAAAATAGCAGTCGCACACATCAGGACTGGAACTGGCGAACTGCCCACTGCTGTTGGTAGGTCGTAGGATTGTAGCCGACGTCTAGTGGATTGCTCTGGTGGCTGGCAGAAACTCTTGATTGCTATGAAGACTCTAATGATCAGGCGTCTAAGTTTAGCACTGACAACATAAAGTTTGAGTCAACTTATGTGTCAAACCTCGACAAAAGTTTTGGATAATAAAGCTTGGGTTTAGGGAAGACCTCGATGTTAATACTTAGCAGTTTACACCATATAAGTGAATCCTCTAGCTAACCTTAACTTAAAACATCTCCTTAATTTAGTTTGTATTATGGTGCTTGCTAAACTAGGGTGGTGGTCCATCCTCTTCTTTATTTTTATTTTTATTTTTTTATAAATTTTATTTTAAGAAATAATTAAAATTTTTTTTACCTTTTCTTTGTTTTTAACTTCTTTTTTTATTTATTTTTAATATTTGTATTTTAAAATTTTCCTGGTTTTTTAATTTTTTAAATTATTTCTTAAAATAAAAAGAAACAAAAATAAAAAATGGGTGACACCCACATTATAATCGCCTTGTATTACTTCATGCTCACGTTCAAACACAACAACAAAAAATCTTTGTACTTTATATAATTGAAAAAAAAAAAGGAGAGATGTTCATACAAATGATGGATACTAGAAAAACTCGTATGGATCCATATGATGAATAATCAAAGGCTCATTCTATGGAGCTCTTTTATTTTTTTAAATTTAAATTTTAAGTTTTTAAATTTTTTATTTTAAGAAATAATTTAAAAGAATATAAGAAAAATAAAAAGAATAAAAAAAATAAAAAGAATTATTTTTATTTGTATTATTTACTTTACTTTACTTTTTGAATTATTTTTAAATATTTTTATTATAAAATATTTTTTAATTTTAATTTTAATTTTTTAATTTTTTATAATTCTTTTAAATTATTTCTTAAAATAAAAACTTTTTAAAAATTAAAAAACTAAAAAAAAGCGTTCTAGCTATGCCATAAATTTTTGGTGACGTAGCACTTAAATATTATGGCTATAACATGGTAGCTTATTGTTGTCACTTGTCAATAGGATTAAAATTCTAGCCAAGTAATATGAAAAGACAATGGAACCACTCGATTTTCATTTCTGCCTTTTAATTTTCCATCAATAGTCATTGCAAATCCTGCAAAGCCACAAGTGGAATGACACAGAATTCAGTTGGAAGTTAAGGGTACTCTTGTGATGATAGTCCTCATATACTCTGTCAAATTAATTTCTTATCCCAATTATGCCGCTGACCTTTCTTCCCTGCCCATCTCTTCATTTACTGGTCCAAGTCCTTCTCTCTTTTCCTCACTCCATAGTTTTCTCCCCTTCTTGTGCTATATAAAGAGGACGAAAATCTGCTACAGTCTTTAGTGTTACACTTCCAAATGGGTCGATCACCATGCTGCGACAAGGTGGGCTTGAAGAAAGGACCATGGACGCCTGAGGAAGATCAGAAACTCTTAGCTTATATTGAAGAACATGGCCATGGTAGCTGGCGTGCCTTGCCAACAAAAGCTGGTAATTTGGTGCTGATATTTGTTGTCAATAATTGTAAAATTGTTTACTGTGTAGTTCGCTGTTGTAAACTGAAACTCCTTCTGTTGTCTATAGGACTTCAGAGGTGTGGCAAAAGCTGCAGACTGAGATGGACCAATTATCTTAGGCCTGATATTAAGAGGGGAAAGTTCAGTTTGCAAGAAGAGCAAACCATCATCCAGCTCCATGCTCTCCTAGGGAACAGGTTTCGTATTCAAATGAAGCCATCTATTAATGTTGAGTAGTAGCTATAGAAGTTCTTCTATATTATGACTTGGAGTCTTCTACTGATAGTCATTTGCTTGGTCTTCAGGTTTTTTGTCCTTGGATGTTCATAAGTATTCATCTGATTTCTTCTTTAGTTTTTCTCCTGTTGATCTACACAGGTACCAAATTTAGAAAAAAAAAAAAAAAAAAAACCCACCATGGTTCTAAATTTTCTTAAAAATGTGAACTGTGATTTCTTGAAAGCAAATATTTCTTTGCTTTTCCGACTCGCTTATTGTGCAGTATGTCTTAAATGCAATGGCTTCTCAGTTGCTTCAACCACCTTTTCTAACCTATCTCCAACAAATAATTTTAAATGTGCTTTCTGCCATTTCCATAAATTTACTCCCTGACGTCCAAGCTTTTTCAAGGTGGTCTTTAAATGCAAATGGATTTTCTGCCAAAAAAAATGCGAAAGCAATGCGCCATGCATGATGCATGTGATTTCTAATGTTCTTGGACATGGCATACATTTTCATTTTTCTCTATCAAAGTTGCATTT
Source organism: Ceratonia siliqua (assembly GCA_034509205.1). NCBI lineage: Eukaryota > Viridiplantae > Streptophyta > Magnoliopsida > Fabales > Fabaceae > Ceratonia > Ceratonia siliqua. The sequence goes on along the minus strand of JASKGM010058005.1, from coordinate 3,039 downwards.
TAAATATATCAAACAAAAACCATTGCTTCTAGTAGTTGTGGGATTCAAGGGTTTGCTTTGGTTTCCATGGCGTGTCTCTAATTATGTTCTGTTGTCTTGTACTCAGGTGGTCGGCTATAGCCACACACTTGCCAAAGAGAACCGATAATGAGATCAAGAACTACTGGAATACACATCTTAAGAAAAGGTTAGCCAAAATGGGAATTGACCCGGTGACCCACAAGCCCAAGAATGATGCTCTTCTCACCAGCGACGGCCAATCCAAGAATTCTGCCAACCTCAGCCACATGGCTCAGTGGGAGAGTGCTAGGCTTGAAGCTGAAGCAAGATTGGTTAGGGAATCAAAACTACGTTCACATTCCTTGCAGCAGCATCAGTTTGGCAGCTCTGGGTTTTCATCTTCATCTTCTGCGTCAACTTCAGCCTCAGTTCTGAACAAACCAGAGGTACCACCTATATCCTCACGGTCTTTAGATGTGCTGAAGACTTGGAATGGTGGTTGGGTAAAATCTACTGAAGGCAATAGTACTGAGTCCCCTACGTCTACCCTAACTTTCTCTGAGAACGCAGCACCAATTATGACAGGTGGACTTGGAGAAACTAGAATGTCTATGATTGAGTTTGTGGGCACTTCAGGTTCTTCTGAGACAGGAATTGTGAAAGAGGAAGGTGACCAAGAGTGGAAAGGTTATGAAAGTTCAACCCATCTGCCAGAATATAAAGATGGTATAGAGAACTCAATGTCTTTTGCATCTAGCCTGCATGAATTGACAATGTCCATGGAAGGCACATGGGCATCTGAGTCTCTTAGGATTAGTGGTGCACATGTTCCTGTAGGAGATGCTGTTGCTGAGGAGGGATTCACCAATCTTTTGCTTAATACTAACTCCGATGACCGGAGTTTGTCGGAGGGCGGGGGAGAGTCTAATAATTGTGATGGTAGTGGCAGTGGGAGTGACTTCTATGAAGATAACAAGAACTACTGGAACAGCATTCTTAACTTAGTGAATTCCTCCCCTTCTGATTCCCCCATGTTCTGAGCTTCTGTGTCACAAGTCATATTCCTCAAACCAAGTCAAAGCCATTCGTTTTCTTTCCATCGCCATAAAAAGCGAGCTTGCTTACAGGAAGATGTTAATTTCCATAGTGGTTTTCATTGCTTTCAGAGACTTTGTTGGGAAGTATATATGTAATTGTATTTGTATGAAAGCAACCGCAACATCCGTGGAAATCAGATCAGCGGTCGCTACCACCATCAAATGTTCATATCAATTTGTCTTGATTCGACTTGATTTCATTAATCTTAATTTGTATCTCTATCTAAGTCCGAATTCTCTGGGTTGAGGATATGTTGTTTTAGACAAACTGATAGTAGAGTGTGTGAATTGAATGAATGACTTTTACTCCCCAAGTAATTTTGTGTGTTTAAACTGCATACAAACTTATCCAAATAAAAGAGCTATTAACTATGGTCTTTATTGCTGTTGTTTCATGTCACATTCTGGCTTTTCAATGGCTTTATTCATTGTTTATTATTGGGTTCTTTTCCCCTGTCTATTCCTTTGCTAGGTGTCATGTACTATTTGAAGATGGAAACCCAATACTGAAATACATAAATAAACTTTTGACTTTGGATTTGACCTTTTCACAAGAGTACAAAATATGTGTAGGTACATATATGTATATATATCAGAACACTCACGTCTCTCATTTCATTAGTAGATTAATTAACTGGACAACTATTAAGTTTTCAAAGTTGGCCTTTTGTTTTAATTTGAATTAACTGAAGTTAAACTTATAATTCTTAATTTTAAGAACGACTTTAATATCGTTGAGCTACCAGCTCATTGGTGGAAGTTGGCTATTTATTTAAACTTTAAATCCTGGAAATTAAGCATAAACATTCTATCCAATCAGTCAACTAAGCAAAAATGTGATTAAAAGGGGGAAAAAAAAGTCATTAGACGTTGAAATAGCAAAAGTTTTGCAGTAAAATACATAACTCCTGCAATTATGATTTTGCATAGTTATAAGAGTATTTACATTTAAGTTTGCTATTTAATTTTGCCTGAAACAGAAAGACTATTATTCAAACTTTGTCTGACAAACTAATTGCTAATATGGTCCCCCATCTTTGGTTTTATGCTTTTGCTTCTGCTGAACCACACCTTTCACTTATGTTAATTGATGAAATTTGATGATATATAAACTTGATTAATTATTTTCTTACTTAATTAAGGTGTTTCTGATAATAAAATTCTCAAAGTGTTCCTCTAATGAAAATGAAATATTTTTGTGGATCTTTCAAGGAAAAAGAATTTGAAAAAACAAAAATATCAACAAAATGATAACAATAACGTCTTTTATGTTCAGTACGTGCTGCAAATTATAAATTAATATAATAATTAATTAAATAAGAAATTTAAACATTTTAATAATTAATTTATTCTTTTTAAAAAATTGAAGCAGTAGCTATCCTACATCTCCAACTATACAAAATTTAACAAAGGTTTAACATCAATGGCCCCATTTGGTTGGTTTTTGCAGGAAAATATCTCTTAAAAGATGGCAGCAGATTTGTGAAAAACTATATAAAAATACGAAACATCACTCACTCAAAGATACGATCGTTGATTCATTTAATCAATACAATAATAGTGTCCCATGCCTCAGAATAATTGCTTTTCTATATTATTTTGAATAAATATTAAATACTCAGTCATCAAATACCAGCTGATCGAGGATTATTATTTTAAGCCATATATCTTTCTTACCAATATAACCCATTGTGTACTAATTCATTTCACACCAATTTTTTTTAAAAAAGGATACGTATTGAAGCAGCTGATTAAATGCCGTTGCCATTATGCTGAAGATAACATATATAGCATTCCTGAATTGTCACTTTCTTTCCAAGGCGTTGCCCTTTCCCACAAGTATTAGCAAACTCATCTCTATATTTTCTTTTCTTATGCATGCCTTGTGAGAGGATTGATTACTATATTTTCGAAGTAAAATACAAGCTAGAAGTGAAAACAT
>JASKGM010057994.1:0-17819 GCA_034509205.1 Ceratonia siliqua | reverse complement strand
AAGGGAATCCATAATTGGCTACAAGTGGGTCTATAAAGTCAACAAAAAGCTGATGGAGCAGTTGAGAGGTTGAAGGCTAGATTGGTGGCCAAAGGATACACATAAGAGTATGGAGTCGAACCCCTATCTATAGGTAGTAGATCAGATTTTTCATCAATTGATGGGCGCCTTCTATTGCCTATACCAACTCGAGTATTAGCTCGGGTTGGCCCTGCTCTTATTATGGATTGAGGGGCTAATCTCATTAGATGCTGGCTCGAAGCTTCGAAAAGAGTAGGCGGTTTCTAACGGATATTAATTCGCCACTCCCCGACTCTCATTTTTGGATTTGCTAGTAGTCGGTTCCCCTTTCTTATATATGCAATTTCTTACTCATAGGCAGGGGGTGTTCCCGGAGGTGGATTAAAGACAGGTATTTAACTGTACATATACCGGTAAACAATGTGCTGGCGAAGTAGCAGGATCATAGCAAGCCTTCTTTTCCAGGTGGTTGATTAGACCCCCCACCGATGCAAGGGTGGATGTAATGAAGCCACCATGAGACCTCCAATCAATGCTTTCGGGCGAAGTCCTTGTCACTGTGGAAAACTGGTACTTTCCTATAGTGGATCAAGGCTGCTTGAACTTTCAAACCTGGTTCAGGTCTTGGAATCGGGCTAAATGCATGGCTTCGACTCCTAGTTCTACCTTTAAATTAAAGGGCTTCGTTTCGGCCTATGGAATCTCAGTTCTGAAAAAGCCGGTCTTTGAGAGCAGAAAGAGGGCCTTTTCATTCATAACAGAAAGAGGGTCTTCGAATTCAAACTAGATATCGGATGAAAGTGGTATGACAACCTCAAACCTTACTAATAAATTAAGAAAAAGGGGAGAGTTTTCTATTTGAGTTGCGGAAAAGAAAGGCTTTCATCAAAGAATCTCACACAAGCTTTGTTGTACCAGGCGGATCTTCCCCTTAACTTAAGGCTTATCTGTCCCATATGCATATGAAAGCGAGCCAATCCAGTTCTTCTTCTAGACTAAAGGCATCAATTCATGCTACTGACTCAGATCGCTCTCTCCTGTCATCTCTCGTCGAGTGTCAATCGGCTGCTGATCCGGTGCTGGCCTTACAAGCCGTATCTCAATTGGCTCTCTTCTAACTTCTATCAATAGGCTAGCTCTTTCCTTTCCTCGTTAGAAAGCATCCTCTCTTCTAGGACATCGAATAGGCCTATATTATAGGCTTACTATCCTATCGAAAGCTTCTGTTACTGACTTTAGCCTACCTTCAACTCGCCTATTTCTCGAACAAGCTGTCTAAGAACCTGCTTCTCTAAGATATAGGCTGAAAGTCCCTTAGCGATCGATGAAGAGTGTAATACTAGCTGTCGAATGTAGGGCAGGACTGCTACTACTTCCCTTTCTTTTTGAACCTAGCCCTATACTCACTCTAAAGGGGAGAGAGCATATAAGTCAGGCTTTCATTCAGTTCTTCTTCTTGCTCTTCGCCCAACTATACTGGTTGGAAGAGGCTTAAGAATGGACTAGAGATAGATTACCGATAAAGGAAAGCGATCTACCATTCCAGTTAACTAATTCAGGTAGGCTCGCTCTAATGCCTCGTCCTTATAGCTTATAGGGGTCTTTCTATAAATATCCTGGCCTTCGTGTAGTAACCTTCTCTCGCTCATCGACTCCTTGCCTTTCATGAACTCAAACAAGTAGAAAGGCGCAAGACCTTAGACTTACCCGAATCAAGTCAAGGCGATGTTCTGAAAGAAAAAGCTCAAGGCCCATCTTATTATAAGAGTTCTCTCTCTCTCCGGGAATCATAGCCTACCCAGAAAGGGAATCCATAATTGGCTACAAGCCTGACCTTCTGACGAGAATCCTTCTAACTCTTTTTTTTTCAAGTCAAGAATGTGTAAACCGAGGCCATTGAATCTGCTGCAGATGTCATCATAGAAGAAGAAGCTGTTCTTCTTTTTGCTGAATCAGCTACTAATCACACGTTTGGAATCGATCTAGCTGCTTAGCTTATCTTATGTGGTTTGGGCATACGGATTCGACTAGCATTCACGTGGGTAGCATTTGAATGCGGGGAACAATCACCCGAAAGCACGGGATTCGACTTGACTTTCTTTCCGATGGTCCTATCCTATTAGAAAGAAGTAAATAGTGGATCTTCGACTAGCAGCTTTTTCGTGGAAATCTTAGTTGGTAGTGGCTTTTTTGCTTTGACCAGGCCAAAGGCGAAAGGCGAAAAAGAGAGGAAAAAGGCAATTCCTTCTCTTCTGTTGTCACAAGAAGGGACTAGGTTCCTAGCCAAGCCAGGGAATCTACGATCGATTGTAAAAAAATATCCCACTACGGGGTAAGAAGCAAGGAAGGAGTGCCACTTAGTGAAATTCTTTTTTAGTTCAATCACCCCTTTTATTTAGAACTTTTATTTGCGAACTACTTATTGATTCTTTCGAAATAGCCAAGCTTTTTCAGTAAGTAGAAGGGCAAGGTGACCACAGGGAAAGAAAGGCATTACCAGAAGGAAAGTAGTCCAACTCAATGTCTTACGCATCAGTGGCATTTGAATGAAAGCAGTAAGTCAGTGGCCAAGAATCATCGATTTTGGAGTTACCAGCTCAAGGCAGCTCATGGGAATTTCTTTAAGTAAGAACGATCCCCAGTGTCATCCTCTTCGTCTTCTCGAAAGGAAGCGAGTGACGAGAGGGTAGTAAAGAGAGGACCACTCTTTAGTAAGATAGCAGCCAGTGAAAGAGTAGAACTCATTCTCTCCAGCTTAATAGATAGGGAGAGTAGAGCCCAGAGACAGGGAAAGGCATACAACTGAGCAATCGAGCCTACATTGGAAGAGTGAAAAAGCGATTCGGCTTACGGGAGTGAAACCGAGGGACAATCCTTTCTTGCTGTTCTTTCATCAGCAAATGTGGCAAACAGGTGGGCTGGTGGTCTTTTCGTATTATAAGTAGAAGATCTCCGCTCAAGTCAAGGCGAGGTTCTGAAAGAAAAGGCTCAAGGCCAAGGTTCTGAAAGAAAAGGGCCTCTACTCTAGTAGGAGAAGTCCATCGCTTTCAACCTATCCAGCCTATACTGGTGGGGATTCTGCTATCCATCCAGGTGTCGACGATAATTGAATTCATTGATAGAAATCCGGTAAGTAATAAGTCAAAAGGCATAAAAGCCGGGATTTGGGGATCTTTCCCTTGATCAAGTGAAGAAGTATTAGTTACTCTATTAGGGCTCTTGTGCTGTCAAAGAGATAGGAGGGTGAAGATCGAAGAAGCTGGATTCCTCCTTGTCCTATAAGCTTGTCCTATAAGGGGGAGTTGGGCAGGATGTTCTAGTTCGTAGACAGATAGAGATTCCCGGGAATAGAGCTCTAAAATAAAGGCCTTCAGCGCTAAAGAGTTGAGGAAAGCACGGTGTCCTTCGCTTCATCTGCATCGGTCTAGCAAGGGGAGTAAAGTCAAGCTTATGTTGTAAGGGGAGCGGAAAGATAGATCTGAGTCAGTAGCGCTGATGCCTTTTTAGTAGTGGTAGATTATCAACAATCTCTTTTCCTTCTGTTATCTAGGGGGAACTAAATCCCAGCTTTCAAGCTTCAGTTACGGATTTCTAAGCCAAACCCGTTGATCAAATATAGGAGGAAAGTCACTTCCGGCTCTCTGGTACTGGTATTCATATGCCTATTCTCTTTCGGCCCTGTGGTACAGTACTATCATGACTGGATTGGGGAAAGAAACGAAAGCGGTCCCCTTTCCTCTACTGGTAGTAGAATTACTGTTCCTGTCCAAGCTTGCCTTCTATGAGTATAAGTAACCCCTGCCTGCTTCTTTGCTTGCTTTTCTCGATCAAGCATTCCTGTGCTTAGCAAAGAGGTAGTAGCATTTAGCGTGGCAAGAATTCCATTTTCCGGATAAGCCGACGCAGCTCTTGCTTGCTGCATTTATAGTCAAAGTGGTAGGGCCTAACTGCCCGGCCACCTCTTTAGCTCATCTCTTGTCAACGCTAGAACTTTTTCATAAATGATGCCATTCCCGACTCGCGAAGTGAAGCTCAATCTCTATTCATTAGTTCAGCGCTAAGATGTAGAACTGGATCGTATATGGGTCAAGAGATCTTCAATCTGGAATTCTCTTTTTTATATTGCAATCCTTCTTAGTGAAAAATTACTCTACAGACTATGTAGGGGAATGCACTATGGGGACTCAATAAAAGACATTATTTGAGACTTAGGAAATGAAACTTCCATTCAACCATAGTCGAGAGGAAATAAGTCTCAGCAGGCACTAAGGGGGAAGCTTAGAGACGGAATTTAAATATCAGAATAGAGAGAGGAGCCTATACGTTTCTAGGGGGGGGTGAAGTAAACATAACTCTAGCAATATAGACCGGGCCTGCTTCCCATTCATTCTTTTATAAGGATGCTCTTCGGCTGGTCAATAGGGCACATCGCTTTCGCCATACCTATAATAATAGAGGCGCTGCAATAGGCGCGCTTGGCTCCTTTCTAAGTCTAAAAACCTTGGCTAAAAAAGAAAAACATTGGTCTAGTCCGGTCATTGCTTATCTCTTTCTTCTCTATCGGTGAATTGGGGGAAAGAGTGCACTAATAAGGGGAGGTGAAAAAGCAAGAAATAGGGAAGTAGAATAGTTGGCACACGCTAGTCAATCCAGTACGTACGTCGCTTTCGTTCTTTCTAGCTACGATATAGGGCCTCTCCTCCGGTAATACGTCCTCCAGCCCTTCCTGCTCATCCTCTCGCAAAGTCTCATCCCGCTTGGATAGCGAAGTAAGCAATCAAAGGGCTGACATTAGCGAGCACTCATAGCGTCCTTGCTTTCTCGATATCAGTAATTAAGGATCTCTCCTCCTTCTGGTAGGTGCAAGCAATAAAAGGAATTTCAATAATACCATTCCAGTTAACTAATTCAGGTCCCTTCCCTTCCAATCAGTAAAGGAAAGGAAGAGTTATTCCCTTAATGATATATCGAAATCTCTATTTTTTCATTCAAGGTTATGGAAGTTTAGTAAAGTCTTCTGTCAAGGTAGCATTTGCCTTCCCGGGAATCAATCCCTTTTGGAATCGGGTAAGGCTCCACTATTAACTGGCAAGGGTCCAGGTCCAATAGCACTTCCTGTCTTTTCAAAAATATCCCCCGTAGCAGCAGCGGCACTCGACTTCTTAGTGCCAGGTGCAATAAGTACGCCATTTCCAAGCCTCCTTGTGAAGCGTGCGTCATCTCTTGTCTGAATTGAAGGCATCTCCATTACTACCTAAGGCCTCTCCGACCTTGGTTTAGTCTGATTTCACGCGAACTGCTAATACGGCTGTGGCTGGTTGAGGGGCCGCTCATTTTTATATATAACGAGCTGATGCGGGAGCCTCTTTTTCCGTAAGTGAGAGCACTAGCACCGTCCGACTCCACTGGTACTATTCATCTATATATGGATCACTCCTGCTTTCTCCCCAATGGAATGATCTGGACCCTTGCGAAAGAAAAGAAAGGACCTCTAAATCCGACGACCTTGACTGAACCCAATTAGGCCTAATCTTGTATTGCCTGGCCGAGTAGTTAATAGACCAAATAAGCACAGTAGCTGTTTAGAGCCGAAGGAGCTCTATTTGGGATTCTATAGCCTACGCACTTGCCTTTAGGGGATCGAAGTTGGATGAATTTCCAGTGGTTCCTTCCATTTCGATGATGATGGCTGGGAGGTGTAGCACTAGGGCTTAAGGAATTCGCTGAATCGGCACACGCCTAATGGGTTCAAAGCCCATCACCGATCATATTATAGGCCTCTTCCGGACTTTATTAAGTGGGTTTGTGTTCCGGGGGGATCTCATTCTCTGGTTATGTAAATCATAAATTTCGGTATTTCTAGCGCCAAAAGGCAGAAACAATACAAAGAAATCAGCTATATTCGAGGGCTAAGGGATCCCTCGAGTTATTGTGCTTATATCTAATGAAAATACATGTTCGCTTTCCTAATCATCCTGGTTTTGGCAGTTTAACCCAAACGGAAATTCTTTCCCTTCTACGGATTATATTCGGATTATATTATAGGCTTGGATGAGACGTTCAGATTTAAAGCGGTCGGTATCAATTCTCTCTCACAATCAGATCCTAGGGCCTCCTCTGTAGAGAGCTTCTCCTTGGATCTAGTTGAAAGGCGGGATTGCCCCCGAGCCCTCTAAGCCTGTCTTAACCCAGGGGCATCTCAATCCAAGCCGGGAATGCAAGGAAAGGAGTCACTTTCACCATCCCCGATACTGTGCTCCAGGCAATGACGAGTCAGGCACAGCCTAGAGACAACCCTAAGAGTTTCAGGCCACCAAACACTCCGGTGGGGCAGTGATTTGAACACAGGCCAAACTACGCTCCTAGGCTCCCTTCTTCGAGATTGATTCCCCCAGATCAAATGACAAGGAGCCAAGAAGATGGCAGCGGAGGAATCTGATGGCTAGGCGAATGGGGGTTGAATACTCCGAGTCAACAGGGTTGGTTGGAAAGCCTCAGAAGAGCCGTGATAAAGAACAGCCTCGGAACAAGGAGCCCGAAGGGAAATCAAAGCGGGGCTTTTCCTTTAACTTATTATATTACTTATAAAATTGATTGACGGAATCATCCCTGATTCTTTTCTATAAATTGATTAAGAGAACAAAATAGAAGAAGGGTCGACATAGTTGTTGAGGTGAACCAGACTGACTTCGCGAGTTGTCCCGGCTCAGGCGAAGCAAAAAAGAAAGCTAAATGCGACACACATGCAAGTCGATCGAAGCAGAAAATCGAATAGTGGAAAGTCTTCAGCTAGCTAAGTAGAGCACAGGAGTTCTAATCCTTCTCTCTTTGATCCTGATCTCTCGCCTGCAGGGCATCTTCCTCCTCTGATGGCACTTCAAATAGCTTCGAACCTCTGGCAGCATCTCTAAGGCTACCTTATTGTGAACTAGTCCAGTGGATACCCTCTATAGCTACACTCCCTCCTCCCCTTTCCTGACGAAGAGAAATATCAATCAATGAGCTTCAGCTCTCTAGCCAAGCAGGTTCGAAAGCCTCTTTATTTCATGAGGTGAGGCTTCTAGGAAAGGGCTCCATACCGGCTTAATAAAGAGCAATGCCACTAGTGGTAAAGAGGACCCTTTAGGAAGCGCTACACGCAATATATAAGGGAAAGGAAAGGTTTTTCCTAAATTTTTGTTTTTAACTGAGAAAAGATATATGTTTTTGGAACAACAACCGAATCTATACCAGATACATCTCAATTCTTTACTTTTTCGTGGGCGCGCCTAAGATTAGATGGGAGTGTCAGAAATGCGTCTTAGTCTTAGCCAAGGGAAGGTGTTGGTAAACCCACTCTAACTTATCGATAATCTTTTAATTGACTGGACGAACATAGACTTGTGATTCTTAGACAAAAAGCATAGGCACTGGGGAAGGACAGGACGGATCTCCGTCAAGGAGACCCCTAGTAGGAGTGAAACTGGATGTTGGGGTTCCAAGAACTGAATAATCGATAGAATTAGATAGAGCTGGTGCTAGGAATGGAATTCGTTTCGGAAAGGTTTTTCCTTCCCGAGTCAAAAGTTTACAGGCGAGCACTTACGTAATAGGGGCAGTCCTTTCCAATTCCCTGTAAGCAATTGGGAGAAAGCTAAATCGAAATAGTACTTGCTGTTGATCCCGACCAGTTCCCTGCTAGTCTTGCCTAGTCTTCTTTACCAGGAGGTAATAAGTGTATAGTCTCTGCCCAGTGGGTTATCTGTATCTGCCAACCCATCCTCTGAGTCAGTTGCCTTCCCTGAGGTTTGAGTTCTTTATTATTTAAGGCAAAATAGATCTCTTCCTGCGAGCCAGTGTCCTCCATTCGAGGCAATAAAGAAGGCTAAGTAGATGTCTTTATCTGGGGAAGTGAGTTTGCTTAAGCTATTGGGAGTTCACCTCCAGCTCTTTCCTCTCCTATTAAGTCGAGTGCTTCTGCCCCTGCTTCTGACTACATCCCTTTCCCTCACTTCCTTAGTGTTTTCCAACAATCAATCTCATAAGAGAAGAAAGCACCCCCATGCCTTTCGGCTGAGTTAAGTAAAGACTACCTAGTGATTTACCGGTACAACACTTTCTATATATCTCTTTCCTTTAGGGGGTGGAATCAGGAAGAGCGGATCTTGTCACTTCTGAATTGCACCTTTCCCAAACGTCTGCAAACCTCTCCTCATATGGAGGAGTCGAGTAAGGCATTTCTTTCCCGTACTGAATGCTTCCTTATTCACTATCTTTATCTAATCCTACGCTTCGGTTCACGTGGAGAAAGCCCATCGCGGCAGCATAAGACACGACAAAAAAGCCAATACTGGAGCCTCATGACGCGGATTGGATTTTTGTTTATTCCATCGAGCTAAAGCAAGAGCGAAAAGCCAGGAAAGTACCCTTAGGTTCCGTTCCCCCTTTTCTCTACATTCATGCTTTCACCCAATTCAGTTCTCCTAGCCCCCGAGTCAAGGGGCGCTTCTTTCTACTCTCGAAATAAGGCAATTCAGTGAACTAGATTCCCCTAACCCTAGGTCACTTCACTTGGCTTTCATGCCTGACTTGTTGTTATTTATACCCCGGTTTCTAACGATTCACTTCGCTAGCTTCGGTCCCCTACTTCGGTGACCCCTTCCTTGCGGCTTGGCTTGCTTGAGATTGGTTCTTACGTTGATCAGGTTACCGGCTTTCAAAAAGCACCTTTTGGCGGAGGTTTCTCGATCAACTATCTTACTTGAATGAAGAAAGACTGTGAACCAGATAACTCTTGTATTGTACTAATCGTTGGGTACACTTTTCACCAACCCAATCTCGATGAAACTACAAGCAACTACATCAACAATATAGTTTGAAAGTCAAAGAACGAATGACTAAGCATAGTGCACGAATGAACTGGGTAGCATTCCATCGAACTAAGGCAGGGAAGGTTTGGTTGGGGTGAAGGAATCGGATATTTAAAGCTGAAGTACGAGTGGGTTGAGAGGACAGTTGTGTTTAGGCCAGAGCTTAGGAACTGGCAATCATCGGTTAGAGATGGCTTGTTGGAGGCTGGGGTTGATCCGTATCCGTATAAGGGGTTTAGTTTGGAACATTTTGTAGGCACTAAGATTGGTGGCTCGACTTTTGATGGTTCGGGGAGGAGGCATAGCGCAGCCGATCTGCTCTATTATGCAAATCCTGTGACCTGTGAATATTAAAGTTGCTGTGTATGCAAGTGTGGAAATACTAAATTGGCATATACTTTTTAGTCTTCGAGGTCTAGGCCAAAAGATCGGATGTTGACCCCACCCGGCCGAGAAGTTAGCAAACTGGCATACTGAACTAAGCCGGAAAGCAGGAAAGGAACGAAAGAGGTCAATTTAGCCTAAGAGATTACAGAATAGCAGACGAAAGGCCAGCTAGGCCAACTCGTGAACAGAAAGCTACCTTCGCCCGAAAGCCAGGAGCAGGATGTCCGAAATGGAATGTCAATAGCCTCTTCCTCTGAATCTGCCGCCTAACCCTAAGCCCCCTAACCCTTTGTCTCTAAAAGGTCTCTAAAAGACCGAAAAAAAACCTCTTCAGCACTCTCTCACCCGAGAGGGACTTCGCGCACCTTCAGGAAGACAGAGGATCAATCTTTCAGCATTTAATAGAAAAGAAGAAAAGAATCAGTAGTAAGAGTAAGACCTCGGAACTCCGTTAAGGCTACTGGGACTGGCCTTCGTATCCCATATCCCCACGTCTGGCTCAGTTTACTAGCTCAGTTCTCCAAGCCTAAGAGGGGGCTTTCGTTCACTGCTTTATGACTCATCTCAATTGGATTAATCTGACTCGGTTTGCGTCCCTAGCTCCGAATCTGCCCCGGAAGGAAAGAGCCTTAAAACAAAAAATGGGCATTCCTTCTTTGCAGGACTAGCCCTAGCAGCTTGGCTTTGTCCCCATACTAGGGAACTTAGCCACTCATACTAAAAGAATGAATCATTCCCTTACCGCAGAGCAATTGAGGCACCTCTTTCTTGGCTTACCCGAGTCGAGTGGATTATCAGTCTCGCGGCAACTAGACTCTCAAAAAGAGACCTTGCTTTTCTCTTTTCCCTGTTCGTGCAAAGAGAAAAGCGGGATCCACTAGTCATAGCCCAAACTGAGATGCAGCTATTTTACTTTACGCGATCGACGCTCTATCTCCCTATGCCTTCAATAGCAAGTTGGCAGCTGCCTTCCTTTGCCTCTAGGTCTTCCTTGTCCCTTGGTTATTTCAACCGTACTTCCTTGGGGCTTGCTTGGCTTGCTGATTATGACCCTACCCTTCGCACCAAACGTCGGCAAACCGCATCTAAAGAGATCTTTTCTGGGGAAAGATTTTCTAGAACCAGAAAGGGGACCAGGTAAGCCAACTCGGGAGGGCTTTCCTATTAATGATGGAAGGCTTGTGTTATTGGGGGCAAGAAAGATATAGATTGGCGATCTTTCCTCAAGCCGTACGGTCGTCCAATCCCTCCGATGCCCATAACAAAATGTTGGCGGATCTTCAAGGGGCTAAGAAAATGGGAGTTAGACTATGTTCTTCTCAAGCTACACCTTCCGAATGGAGGCTCTGGGCTACCTTTCTGCCATTACCCTTGACATGAGAGGTATATCGTTACCTTTAATCTCATTTCTATTTTCGAGTCTCAAACCCGGGCTCCCTCTGCAGCTGCCACCTCAGCAGCCCTCCCCCCACTTTCTTGTTCTTCATGAGTGGGAAGAAAGCGGAATCTTTCTTATCCAATACCAATCCGGGAATACTAGGCTAAGCATGTAGCCTAGCCGCTTCACTCGTCAAAAACAGGCTTAGTTGAATGGTACTAACTAAGAAGAATATTGGATGAGGAGATTTGTACTCCGGGTCAGTTTTTCTTAAAGCCTACTTTCTACTTAACGCTAATAAATCCGAACTCATGAGTGCCTGTAGGGCTTGGACAACCTAATCGCATGGTGGAAGGACTAAGTCCTCGTTCTCAGCTACCGAAGATAGATCGCGTTCAGTTCCACTTATAGGCCTTGGAGGAGTTTACTTAGAGGACTTTCTCAAAACTTCAGGTGGGACCTGCCCTGCAAAGATGGCAGAACAACCAAAAGATGGAGGGAATGGCGAAGACCGACCTTAGGGCCGCTTCCCGGCGAAGATATTGAAATCGTAGGGCTTAATTGCACTATCGATCTCCCGAAGCGTGAATCCCGGCAGCGCCATTGCGAACAGCCCCGGGGTGCGCAGCCTGGGATGCGCATCAGTTGAGCTATTTGACGGAGTATCTAAAAGGGATCTTAGGAGAAGGAGTTGTCCTCAAGGATAGTGGACCGTATTCCTATCTACTCTTTATCGACCCGCCCTGGCTCTTGTAAGAATGACATAAGAGAGCAACCTGCTTATAGATAAAGCCGAACCTTGCCTTTTTCGAACTGCCCTTCCCTTGCCGTGCAACTGCAGCAGAGATGAGCTTATTCTCATCCGGTTGGAGCCAATCCTACTCTAGGCTTTGATTATCCCTACTGGCACCGCAACAACTTCTTGTTCCCGGTCCCAAAGGCCTACTCAAAACTAAGAGGGGGTAGCCGCCAAGAAGAATGAATTCCCGAAGGGGTCCAATAAGACTTCCTTTCGACTAATATATGGACGGACTGATATTCCTAACTCCCGATGCAAGAATCTAAATGAGGGGGAGGCTTTCGAAAGGCATTGAACCTCCCAATCGAATGAATCGTCACATTCGTAATCATCAACTTTACGGAGCCCTATCGCTCGGTTAGATAAGATAGGTACACCCCAGAACTCAAACAACCTTCTAAATATTGCTATAGAAGCACGCACTTCTTCGTCCACAACAGCTGGATCTTTCGGTCCTGGCTAGACGGTACTGTTATCCAGTCAATACCTGACAAAGAATGTACAATTTCTTGTATCAAGGATATTACCAATCAACGAACTGCTAGTTGGAGAGGGGGTTCATTACGTGTTAGCTACCTCTAAATAGCCAGACATTCTTGGTAAGGTTTCAGAACGGTGGGCGGGAAATGAAGAGTTTCGATTCCAAGAGCTGTAGGAGGAAAAGATTAGGAAGGATCGTAGGTGAAGGGAAAGAATCATGTCTGAGGCCTAAGCCGGAGACCGCCCTTCTGCTGCTTTCCCCGCTCCCTAAGTCTGATTGAAGCTCTCGAGCCCGTTCCGAATGAGAATTGGATTAAGCTTCCTATTTGGTTGACATTAAGTCTTTATGGAGATTGTTCTGAGAATGAAAATAAGAAATCAATGCTGCGAGCTCTAATCAATAAATTGGTTACCCTACGCGGCTAAGCTAAGGGCTTAGGTCGAAACCTAAATCCAGAATCTTAAAAGAAGAAAGGGGCAGATGCCCTGGTAAGCGGATATTCCGATGGCTGTATGGAAGAAGGCTAGCGGTCTCCGTTCCCACGAGAAAGCTCAGTTGAAGGACGATCAATGGCAACTACTCAAAAGAAAAGGACACAATCAATCCCTACCCATTGGGTGTGTCTTCCCTTACTTCATTTGTGCCTCTGGGTGAAATGATGTTGTGTGAACTCTCTGAACATGATCCTATAGTACCAACCTTTCGTCAGGAATAGCGGGACGGGAAGGAGCAGCAACAGCAAGCATTTCTAATAAAGTAGCTCGCTTTAATTAGAATTATGAATGTTTTGATGTTAGGTTTGTTTAGGCTTGCCCCGTTGATGATCGCGTATCCTACTTTTTCTTTCTTGCTCTTACTTAGATCTATGCTTGTTGATACGCTACTACTGTAAGCTTTTCAAAACTTTATTGGACCTTCTTCACTTTACTTATAAGCTCACTCACAGGAATGGGATCTTCTACTTCAATGGGATAAAGTTTTTCCATCTCGAGGATGAGGAGTTGCCCCCAGCAGAGCAGATGTGCAAGCAACGGTTTAGGTTGAATAGGCATGAGAGCAATTTGTTCTTGCTTAAAGAACTATTTTCTTTCTTAGTCAGTTCTCTTTTTCGATGGGTGCAGGGCGGACGATTTTAAAGCAGACTCCCCATTCATTAGATAGAGAAGATCACCAAGATTTAGCGATCCGAGCTCTCTTATGGAATTGCCCATTCAATGGGCATTCTCAATATTATGCCTTGAAGAGGACTCGAACCTCCACGCTCTTTAGCACGAGATTTTACCTCCCTCAAATGGATGGATCTGGGATTGATTGTGGAACCGACGAGCAGAGAGAACCCGGGACGGGCAGGAAGATAGGCTAGGCGGAGTAGTCGCTCTGGAGCAGGTTCTTCGACTGGATCAATGCATGTATGAATCCTAAAAAAATCCCGAAGGTCTAGTCTAGAAAAAACCCGGATTTGGTTGGGTTAGCTTTTTAGTAGGAAAGACGGTCACAGGAAGAAATGCCATACCAATGAATAGATTAGTCGACTAACGTCAACAATCTCTTTCTTCATATACGATACCGTCCGGTTTGATATCCGAAACTATAGATATGACACAAGAAAGAAAGATAGATATTCCCATGGTAGGAATAGGACAGTTGCATTAAGGAAGAGAGCTAGGGATTTGATAAAGGTGATAGGACAAGGTTCCAAACCTGCCTTAGTCTCAGTCTCAAATAGGGCGCAAGCTAAGGACATTACTATATGAATGAGACTTCATCCTTATTACAAGCGATACCTCAAATTCCAAAAATGCTCCTCTAGTCCCGAGCTTGGTAAATAACGCCGTGGGAAATCAAAACTTTTTTCCGGCCTTTATAGGGGGGAGTCACTCTTGCGTTCTCTCTCTTAGGTGGGTCAGTCTCGCTCTCTCTTGTCGGTAAGTATATCTGTCGTGGTATTGCTGTCGTGCCGTGCCGTTCTAGTAGTGTTTGCGAATTAGTAGTTTTTAGGGGGGAGCGCAAAAAAGGAAAAAGAAGACCGTAGCCAAAAGCAAGGGATTACCGGGGCCCGAACGAGAGCGAAGGCGGCAGGGCAGGTATTCTCATAAAAGAAAGAAACGAGAACAGGCAGGGAGGTAAGAACGAGTAAGACTAGGTTATAACAACACAACAGAGGTTAGACAGCTCTTACCGGAGGAAGAGCTTTCGGGTCACCCGTCCCCTTGACACAGACACGAACTAATCCTTCTCTCTCCCGAATGTATGCCCGCTTTTCGTCGAATCTTTTTGATTACCTTCGAAAACAAGCCGGAATTCCGTTTTGACATGATGAATAGTGGTGCCCACCGGCAGAGCGTAGTCCTTGTCAAAAATAGTAGTATATGCGATCAATTTGAAATAAGACCTAGGAAAAAATCTAGACCAAAGAGCCCCAACTCATATCATACCAAGAATTTGCCATTGATCTAATCAAGAGCTTAGGGTTAATCGAGGATATGTAGATTTAAGTCCTATATCTATTCGATGCCTTATGTCTTTTCACCATCCATTTGGATTAATGGCGATGAATTTAAAATATCCTCATATTTTCCTTATTAATTCGAATTGGTGGTGGAGGATATAGAGTGCTGGCAAGGCTGGATCACAAGCGATCTCGGCATTTTTACCATATCTTCGCTATGTATACTAAAGCCCTATAGTATAATTCAAGTGATTATCCATTTGAATCATGGCTTGGTCGAGTGAGCTCTCGCTTCCTTTAATTTAAAGGCTATCTTGTTAATTCTTTTTTAAATAAAAGAGTTAAGAGATGCGCTCAAAAGATTTGAAAGTGACACCTGATGAGTTGTTTCCCACCGAGAGAGGGTCCAAGACTTCAAGGAGTGGAGTTTACTACGTAATTGGATAAAAGAGTGATTGAAGTACGTTCACTGGTACTGGAGTGTAGCACACTCACCTGATCTGATGTACACTTAGAAAATTTCTTCAAAGCTCCCTTTTGTTATTGATAGTGCTTCAAGGAAGTCCAAACTCGAGAAAAAAGAGCTCTCAGATGAAGAGATATATAAGATGATATGGCAAATCATTGAAAGCGGAAGCGAAAGTCGAACCTTATCCAAGCTGACCTAGCTGACATCAGGTCTATCTAATTGGCTTGCTTGTCCATCTTTCATAGTTCAAGTCAGTTGACTCTACTCTATCTACGATGCATCGAGGTTGGTAATTGGTTGTCTATGGCAAGCTTTCCGCTCATCTCTTACTCAAAACCTTAGCACCTTCTCCCCTTTGATGATTTCTTTGAAGGGCTCCAGTAAGACTTTTTTTTTTCCTTCAACACTACATCATCCAAGACAGACCAAGTTTGCCCTCTAGGAGAGCTCTCACAAGAACCTCACAGAGAATGGGTTCACCAGACTGTCTCGGAATTCCTAAGCTGTCTCACATATCAAACCCTGAACCAATAAAGGAAAAGCTTTTCTAAGAGAGAGAGAGATAAGCAAGATATCAAAGAGCTAGGAGAAATTTCACTATGCTACTGGTACCTCTGCCATGGCTTTAATCTTCAGAGTTACATCGTTGCTAAGTAGGACGAGTTGTCCATCATTGTTCATTTTCCTATAGAAAAGAGCACAGTAAAGAATGTGGTCTTCAGCAGTTGGTGAAACAACTTCTAGTGGACTCCCATGAGCTGAAAATGGAAGAACCTCACTTCCCTCGCTGAATCGAGACACAGGAGAAGCAGGCGGGGTTGGTGCAATTGGCCTTGCATCCTCCACTGAGCTCTGGACATGGATCCACCATTTCATTTTGTTTTCACCATACACTCTTCTATCCATTGTAACACCACAGATGCTTCTGTTCTTCTCCTGAGCAGGCTACCACACCGCCTCAACGAATCCATTTCTATTATGACTGAGAGTACAATAAAGCCATTGATGCTTGTAAGAAATTACTTCCTGATGGAATATTATATTGCCCTAAAGTTTTTATAAAACAAGAAATGATGAATGTTAATTACCCATTCTTGGAATGATTAAATGAGTCCCTTGAGACCTTGTAAAAGCTGTAATGCTTTCCTCGTTTCCTTGTCTAGAAGAGATGTAGTATCAACTATCATAGTCCATCTCCTCCTTCCATCTCCAACAGAGTGAATCTGAAACAACTTCAGTTATTTGCAAACCCAAGTAAGCGAATGCAATGGTGTAACAGTGGTCATAGTCATTTGCAACTTACAGAAGTGGAATTTGTAACCTTCTTTTGATAACAGCTGATAGAACTGCTGCTTCTTGCGGCTGCACTAGGAAATGAAGCTTCAGACATGCTCCTCGCAGGGGAATTGGAATGTAATGATTGTAATGGAATCCTCTCTGCTCTTCTTTCCTTTAGCACACTGTCTTCTTCCAACTTGAAATTCTTCCTTGAGGGCCTTGCTGATTTCCTTTCTTGGTGAACCCTTGGTGTCTGGTTCTCTTTGTCAGAAGGGGCAATCATGTTTATCTTCTAGCCCAATATTGGGGCTAAAAAGAATCTTTGAAGAGGTTGATATGCCAGACTTGGATAATTGAATATCCTCTAGCCTACCCTTCTTCTTCAAGGACCTCAGCATAGAGGTATTTGGGGTGCAATTCTCCTTGTCTGGAGTAAATATTTCTTCATCCATTGCTTCTAAATCAGAGAAAAGAGCCCTACTAATTGATTTATTAACATCCTCCTGATTCTCCCATTCAGCATCACCGTCAATTTCATCATCCCCCCCCTGGTTTTTCTCTGTCTCCTACTTGTCTGAAGCAGAAGAGCAGAGGCAGGTTTACCTCTTCTGGACCAAATGTTACACGAGCCGGATTTCTTTCTCTGATCTGATGGGGGGAGCCCGTTATGTTCTCTAAGTTCTCAATTGCAGGAAAATAAGATTTTGGGGTATGGCTTTCCTTGCTTTCCGAGAGAACTTCACCAAGAGGCATAGATGAGTTCACATATTCTTCTTTTTCAAGGGGAACAGCAGAAAGAATTGTGAACTCACTCGGAATCCCTTCTTTACTTAAAGGACTCTGATTTTCCATTTCTTCAAGTATTTCAGTGGCAGCAGGGTCATCACTACATATATATATTTTGCAGGTTCATCGGCTCATGCAATTGTCGGTTTTCTGTTGAGTTCTCGTGGAATCTATTTCCTTCTTTGAATCTATTATAGCATTTCAAAGTGGAATATATATCCTTTCTTTCAATTCCGAAGAAAAACTTTCAGTTTATTTACCTATTTAAAGAAATTCAATTATTTACCGGCCATACCTCTTTTATATACCTGTAAACCTACAGCCTGATCGTCTACTTCCCTAAGACTTTTCCACTAGGAGGTGAGTCTTGATAGTGAAGTTCGAAGGGGAGATTGATTTGGGTGATTAGTCTTCTTTTAGGGCAGCTCGTAACTCTGGGGCGAGAATAAGCTTTTCCCGCATTCCTGTTGATGCAGAGATCAGACGAGAAGGCCCATCTCTTTACTAGAATCCGATGATTCGGTAGGCTAAGTAAGTAATAAAGAATAAAGTACTTACCAATAAGTACCTTAAAGTGCCATAAACCCCTCTATAAAGGCCATAGAGAGCATCTTTGCTTTTCTAGTAAGAAGGCTAGTAGCTAGGAAGTGACCAAGGACGGTTCTCAAAGCCATTCGGTTTACGTGGAGTCAAGGCTGTGATCCAAGGGCATAAAGCGAGAAGAAGTTTACTGAACTCTAATGGTTGAGAAAGAGTATTCTTGTATTGTAGTATTAGAAGACAAGATAGTCGTTGAGGTCTTTACTTACCTAGGAAGGTAGTCATCAGCTAGTAATAGAGCTGCTAGGAAGCAATGGTTGCGTAGCTAGTGGTTTACAGGTTAGAAACCTTCTTGCCCCAGGAATATTCAAAAAATTGGAGG
>JASKGM010057983.1:0-18404 GCA_034509205.1 Ceratonia siliqua | reverse complement strand
TTATTCATTGCTATGATTTTTATTTTTTATTTTTTTATTTTAATATAAGATATGGAGATATAACTTATAATGACATTTAATACTTTTATCTTTTATATGTAATGAAAAATGATGTAAATAAAATAGGATAATGATAACAATTGATTAAAAATATTTTTGATAAATTTTATAAAAATTAATTTTTGTGACAAAAGTGTTCCTCAACTTTATATCAACTTACTTCACGTTATATATAAATTATTTTTAAAGATAAAGTGTTATATATTTATACCAAAAGTAGATTCAAGGATTAGTATCAATCAAATAAATTAAGTATGTAGAATCTATATGTGAAACTTAACATTTGAGTTGAAATTCTTATATATTTTTTAAGCACATCTAAAAACTCACATCAACATAGATCAGTCAATAAAATTAAAAAAAAAAACATATAGAACCAAATATTTGATATCTTTTTTATTTTAACCTTGAAAAGTAAGTTAAGAACATCTATTTATGTCTAAGAAGATCAATTTCACTTGTAATTGGTATTCTTTGTTTGTTCCCACTCTTTTTCACTTTTCATTTCAACTAACTTTAGTTGTTTGGTTGGGTAGTTTTGAACGAAGAAAAAGATGTTCATATTAATGAAAATTATGAAATATCTCCTTGACTTTATTGATTTAATGGTTAATTTGATTTTTTAAACATTTGTTATGTTATATATATAATTAGTTTATTCTGTTGTTTTTTTCTCACATGAATTATGAACATATAATATCTACATACATTTGTACTGCATTTATAAACTTAATTGACTTAGTCATCACGAAAGATTCTTCTCACCGAACAAATAAACAAGTATTCTAGTTACCATTATATATTTCACGGAGAGCATTACAGAATATTAAAATGGGTTAAAACATAACTATGCTTACTACTCTATAATCACCTCCTAGCTTTTTTTTAATCGTAAAGAAACATATTTGAGAGTCTGGACAAAAAGAAAAAGAGAGGAATATTTGATTTGTTCTGTGCTTGGATTGGACTTTGCAGTAGCTTCATATTCAAAAAAAAATTACAAATTATGCTCTTTCGAGGTTGATTACCATTTACCTCGTTTCCAGATAAACCCAAATTTGTTTCAAGGCAGGCTAGCAGGGCATAATAACGAGGAAGGATACAAGTTGGATTTGGATATGGTTACGGCATTTACACGTATTAGATTTTTGTGGAAAAAGGCTCCGGCTCCGGTTCCGGTTCCAGCATTCATGGTTTGCCACTTGCCATCGTCGAATTCGGAGATCTGCTTCTGGGTTTGGTTATTACTTATTAGTCAAATACTCTGTTCATTGCTTCACGCGCCTTCTAAATTCTAAATACCAAATTAGTCGGAGACCTACCTACCGCCTACTGGTCACTCTCTCACTCTCAATGCACTTACCCAACAGATATTTATAGCTTCTGCCTTCAGCTTTTACTTGAAATTGCTTCCAACGACCAAACTTGAACTCACTGGACTATAAGCCACTGCAAAAATCTGCCCTTTGTCATCTGAAGTACTAACTGTGATAAGCAGATGCCCAAGTCAGTTCTTAAAGCTGGAAGCAGGCCACCATGGGTGGGTCTTGCAGCTGCAGTCTGGGTCCAAATAGCTGCTGGAAACGCCTACAACTTCCCACTCTACTCATCTGCTCTCAAATCCGTACTGGGTATCAACCAGCGCCAGGTGACTATACTGGGAGTTGCCAATGATGTTGGGGAGAACTTGGGTTTGCTTCCTGGTATTGCCTGCAATAAGTTCCCTCCTTGGGCTCTGCTTCTGATTGGTGCTGTGCTTTGTTTCTTGGGTTATGGTGTTATCTGGCTTGTTATTAGCCAAACTGTTTCCAGCTTGCCATATGTACTGGTAAATGAGCTACTCTCTCTCTCATTTTTTGCATCCTCTTTTCAAATGTTCTACTTTTTCTAAGGGGTTGAATTTTAAATTTCCTAGAATTAAAGCTTCAATTAAGCTGTTGTTTTAAAATAATCGCTGGATGGATTCAAATGTTTTGCTGGACCTGGAAGAATCTGAGATCATCGCCATCCCCTTCTCTTGGTTTGGAAAAAGGTTTAAACTTTCAGTCTCGAATTGGAGCTTTAGCCATAACTATTTTGATAGCTTATTGAACTTAATTTTGTATCAATAAGATCCGTCACACTGCTCGACGTAGTTGAATTAATTTACATATTTCTCTTGTAGAATATTTAAACCTTCCTCGTATTTTAGTAGCTATCTAATCTTACTTGTAACGTAATCCGTATGCTACTTGACCGACTGTCTGCGCCCAATTTTATGTGAAAACTTAACAATAGGAAGTAGGTTATGAGTTCATTTGAAGATATACTAAAGAGAAAGAACTCAACTATTGGGTAGTCTATATAAGGAATTTGTGTTAGTTTCCTAAATAACCAAAGATCTTAAAATATTGAGTCAAGAAATTGGGTTCAGATAACTAACCATATTGTAACGAAAGATTATTAGCTTTGGCTTGGGGCTGGACAAGAAAGAAGACCACTTCCGCAGAAAGTCAGACTAATGATTTAATTACGAATTCACAGGATGATATTTGGCAAATGATGGTGATATAATTGAAAGAACTTAAAATAATGCAAACTGAAGCCCCGCTGAGGAAAGAAAGGAAGGAATTGGTTTACCATTTTCACATTGTCGGGGGCATATCAGTACCAGTTATTCTAATGTATAAGTGTTGAAGTTGCAGCTTGCAGCAATCAACTTAACAAACTGCATAGATCAACAGAGTAATGAATTTGAAACAAAATCTTTACAAATGAATTTATAGGTGAATGTGGATTTTTGTTATATCATCTTATACATAAGTATGCTGGTTTTCTTATGTTTTTCTTGGTTAGTAAAACTCACAACTGAGATTTATATCAGTATTTTCAAAGTAATTTATTTAGAGCCAGGGATCTGAAGCAGGATTCATTGAACTCATATTCAAATCAACGGATTATCTTGAGCCCAAGCCATTGGGATCCCAATTTCATGGGTCCTTGTGCTTTTGTCTGTGTGATCGAAGGACTTGAGCCAGGGCTTCTTTGAAGTTCTGTGTAATTTATCAAGGATCATCTCATTTATCTTGTTTCCTGTTGGAAATGGGAAGTATTATAATGAAATGTTAGCTTTTTAATAAAATGTTTAGGATTTTTTTCTTTTTTTAATCTTAGATTTCATTATCGCAGAATAATTTTTTTCCTTCTTTTTCTTCCTTGCCACCAATTTGTTTCTTATGAGTTTTCTTCTTCAATTCTTTTCATATGCAAAGGGGTGTACATAAGATGGGCAATATTGATTTATTGAACAGAAAATAATTCATTCATTTCTTAATCTATCTGCTTTACTGTTGACTTGTTTTCCTATTTTCCTATCATTGTGAAGGAGCTACTTCAGTGCTTTACTGTGCAGTTGGTTCTAGATCTTCATCCTGCTAAGCATGCTTCTGTCCTTGCATGCATATGAGTATCTAACCTCGTTACTTCCCATGGCTTGGCAGTTATGGCTTGCACTTAGTGTTGCCACTAATGGTGGTGCATGGTTTGGCACAGCCGTGCTTGTTACCAACATGAGGAACTTCCCTCTCAGTAGGGGCACAGTTTCTGGCATACTTAAAGGTTATGTGGGGATTAGTGCTGCAGTGTATACGTTGATATATAGCATGTTACTAAAAGGGTCTGCTTCAAGACTGTTGTTGGTCCTTGCAATTGGAGTTCCTGTCGTATGTTTGGCTATGATGTACTTCATTCGGCCTTGTACTCCTCCTTCTGGGGAAGACTCCTCAGTTCATGTCCACTTTATTTTTGTACAAGCTGCAAGTGTTTTACTTGCCACCTATCTTGTCATCACCACAATATTAAATGAGACGATTTCCATAAGTGATACTGTTTCCTACGTCTTACTTGCCGTAATGATTATACTTTTGATGACGCCACTGGCAATTCCTGTTAAAATGACACTATTTCCTGCCGATTCAAAGAAAAAAGAATCACAGGGTGGTTCTTCGGGTCAGCTGGTATCAGATGAGGATTTGACCCATATCAATCCGTTGTTGACACCATCTTCATCAGGTGTATGTCTTGGAAGTTTTCAGGAAAATGAGGATGCTTCAGATATTGAGCTACTTCTTGCAGAGGGAGAGGGAGCAGTGAGGAAGAAAAGGAGACCTAAAAGGGGAGAGGATTTCAAGTTCCGTGAAGCTTTAATCAAGGCTGATTTCTGGCTTCTTTGGTTTGTTTATTTTCTAGGAGTTGGTTCAGGAGTAACAGTTCTTAATAATTTAGCCCAAATTGGAGTTGCTTTAGGTGTTGATGATACAACCATATTGCTCTCAGTCTTCAGCTTTTGCAATTTTATTGGTCGCCTTGGTGCTGGTGCTGTTTCTGAACACTTTGTCAGGTACCTTATTTTACTAATCATAGATAAACAAAATATGAGCACTTTTTTTATCTCATTTTACAGTTCCAAATAGTTGCTAACTTCGCATTGAGCTTCTATGACATGCTTGTTCCATCTCCCTGTCTTGCAAATAGTTTTCTAACTGAATTGTTATAGTATTAACTTAGCAGTTAGCACAATTTGAACTGTCTTCTGGTAGTTGTGATTATCTTGTACTTGTTTTGGGTATATATTGATGAGATTATCATCGTAACAGGTCGATAACACTACCTCGAACATTTTGGATGGCTTGTACACAAATAATTATGATCATAGCATTTATCCTTTATGCTTTAGCTCTTGATGGCACTCTTTATGCTGCAACGGCTTTGCTGGGAATCTGCTTTGGGGTTCAATTTTCTATAATGATCCCAACTGTCTCTGAGCTATTTGGTTTGAAACACTTTGGTGTTATCAGTAGCTTCATGTCGCTAGGCAATCCACTCGGTGCCCTTCTTTTCTCTGCTTTGCTTGCTGGTTATGTGTATGATGTAGAAGCTGCAAAGCAAGGAGGGTCCACCTGCTATGGTGCAAATTGTTTCAGGCTCACCTTTCTGGTTTTGGCTGGCGTCTGCGGATTGGGTACCATCTTGAGTATAATTTTGACAGTTAGAATTCGGCCAGTTTACCAAATGCTGTATGCTGGGGGCTCATTTCGCCTCCCTCAAACTTCAAATAACTCCTGAGTGGAAAATTTATCTGCTAGGCACAAGATGTACCAATTTTCCAGAGGCATAGTTCAATAAGACACACAGAAACTACTCTAGCATTTTCATGGCGCTTATGGGTTATTTCTGAAAAGTTCTAAGCTTTAAGCTGTCCCTGTGTTATTAAAAACAGTTCGTGGGAATTAATATCCTGTTATGACCCTTCAGAATGTTACCAAGGATTCAAGATTTTTGGGTCTAGAATAGTGAATTCTCAAAATTCAAGTTGTGGTATCAGACTGTAGCATATAATGATGTATGTATCTTAAATGACTGGTAATAGTTTACATTATTCCCAAAGAGATAAATTCACTATGGGTTACCCTATTTTTGCCTTTTAATGTTTCTTTCATGATAGTGTATTCAAATTGGAATGCACTGAAATTGCGTTTCATGGCATATAGCATAGAAAATTTCATCCCAAAATCCTTCATTTTTGGTCCATTTTTGGCGTGCGCAGAGGTAGTTATAGCTCTGTTTGAAGTGATCGATGGTTTAACTACTTGAACCTGCCGAATTACTCACATAAAAGTCTATTATTGAGTATTGAACCAGTTGACAATTTGGCCATTTCTACCTCACCAGTTGTTTGACTTGCCACTCCATTTTATCATGCTCCCAATTCCTCAGTGGACGAAAAATCTACTCTCATTAGTGCTCTACTAATGCTTTTGTGGTTTTAATATTTTTGAGTTTCATACCAGTATCATGTGGCAAGTCGTACAAAAAAAAGACTAAAAATCACAATGAATGATGATTTGTTGATGCTGATGTGACTGGTTGTCAAGGTTATGCTACTATTTAGTTAATTTAATGTGTTCTGTTTAGTGTCCTGGGCCAAATTTTGGTGTTTAAAATTTAAATTTTAGCTCTAAGTATGTTTTCATATTCTAATGGCATGTTAAATATTTTGTGGATAGAAGCTTTTTGCTGTATGTATAAATATGATTGGATGTACTATTGAAGTAATATATATCATAAACTTCTTTTCTCCTCCATTCTCTCGGTCCTCTACAATATCTTTCCCAAAACCTTAATCCCTCCTTTCTTTTTTTATATAAGCCTACAAGTGGTATCAAAGCTTGGTTCCTCTTTTAGGGCCTATTCGAATCTTCTTTAAAAAGAATTACTTTTATAGAATGAGAAGTTGATTCAAAAAAAATAAAGTATTTTTTCAAAATGATATACTATTTTACCTTTAAAAGTAATAACACACAAAATTTTCCATTTCTCCTTCTGTCAATCTCCTTAATTGAAGAAGTCAAAAAATTTACCTTTTCCTTAAAGTTAAAAAATTCCTTTATTTCAACTTCTCCTTTTAAAAAAAGAAGATACGAACAGTTTAAGTTTTATTAAAAAATATTTTTTAAAAAAAAAAAGGAGATACAAATGAGGTATTAACCCTGCGAAAATTCTACTGTTCATTCGTCATTCTCATACCTGATATGGCTTCATTCAGTCTCCCTCCACCCCCAATCTTTAATGGCCACAATTATGCCATGTAAAATATAAAAATGAAAGCTTATTTAAGTGCTTGTGCACTCTGGGAGTGATGGATGAAGGTTATATTCCTACACCCTTACCCAATAACCCCACACTTGCTCAAATGAAAAAGCATTAAGAGGTTGTTGCGAAGCTTAGCATATCTCTCATCATTCTGCATTCGGCAATAAATGAGGAGGTATTCTTTCGAATTATGGCTTGTGTCTACTAAAGAAGCTTGGGATAAGCTTAAAAATGAGTTCCAAGGCAATGTAAAGACAAGGAAAATGCAAGTTCTCAACCTAAGAAGGAAGTTTGAATCTTTGAGAATGAAGGAAGCTGAAGTTGTTAAGGAGTTTGTGGATAGATTGATGAAAGTTATGAATCAAATCAGGCTGCTAGAGGAGGAGTTAACTGATAGGAGAGTAATAGAGAAGGTGTTGGTGAGCCTCTTAGAAAGATTTGAGGCTAAAATCTCTTCTTTGGAGGATTCTAAGGATTTTTCTGAGATTACACTTTCATAATTGGTAAATGCTCTTCAAGCAAATGAGCATAAGAGGTCCCTAAGAATGGAGGAAGGTTAAGAAGGTGCTTTTGTTGCTAAAAACAAAAGCAAAGGTCAAAAAAACAATACTAATAAGAAGCAAAATACAGAGAAGAAAATGAAGAACCAAAAAGAATATGGAAACAAGAATGAAGAGAAGAATGGTGGTGGAAAATTTCCTCTTTGCCCCAACTATAATAAAACAAATCATCAAGCCAAGAACTGCTAATTTAAGCCTGATATCTAATGCAGACATTGTAAGCAATTTAGGCATATAGAGAAGGTTTGTAAAGTGAAGAGAAATCAACAAAACCAGCAGGCCCAAGCTGTTGAAGAGCAACTAGAGTAGGAAAAAGATCTTTATGTTGCTACTTGCTATGCAACAGAAAACTCTAACTTTGTGTGGCTGACTGACAGCGGTTGTACCAACCACATGACATATAATGAAGTCAAATTTAAGCAGCTGGACAAGACATATAATTCAAAGGTTTAAGTAGGCAATGGAGAGTATGTCAAAGTTGAAGGAAGAGGAGTTGTAGCAGTAGACACTCCAAA
Organism: Ceratonia siliqua; assembly: GCA_034509205.1. Classification (NCBI taxonomy): domain Eukaryota; kingdom Viridiplantae; phylum Streptophyta; class Magnoliopsida; order Fabales; family Fabaceae; genus Ceratonia; species Ceratonia siliqua. The sequence goes on along the minus strand of JASKGM010057983.1, from coordinate 10,639 downwards.
AGGTACAAAACTTATCTCCAGTGTCCTTTTTGTTCCAGATATCAGTCATAATTTGTTAAGTGTCAGTTAAATGCTTAAGAATAATTATACACTGCAATTTAAAAATAAATCTTGTACTATATTGGATGCCAATGGTGATGAATTAATATATGTTAAGATGAAAAACAATATCTTTTTTGTTGATTGGAACAACTCAGAAAATTTTTCCTTAACCAGCTCAGTATATGACTCTTTGCTGTGGCATCAAAGATTATGTCAATTTAACTATGTGGCCTTGAAGAATTTAAGTAAATCCAATTATGTGTTGAGTGTGCCCCATGTTAGTATAGAACCCAAAATATGCGAAACTTGTAAATTGGGGAAGCAGATCAAGCTGCCATTTCCAAAAAACCCTGCTTTGAGGGCTTCTAAAAAATTAGAACTAGTCCATATAGATGTGTGTAGACCTATGACAGCTAAATCACTCAATGGAAGCAAGTATTTTATGTTGTTCATTGATGATTACAGCAGGATGTGCTGGGTCTACTTCATGAAACAGAAGTCAAAAGTTATGCCTATATTTCAGAGATTCAAGGCCTAGATTGAGAATAAATGTGATTGTAGGATTAAAACACTTAGATCTGACAGCAGAGTGATGTGTGTGAAAGGAAAAATATCACGGTAATGAGTATGGCCAGGTGCTTGTTACTAGAAAAGAAGCTTCCAAAAGTGTTCTGGGCTAAAGCAGTTAACACTGCTATATATTTGCAAAACAAGCTTCCTACAAAAGCCTTAAAAAAAACTCCCCATGAAGTGTGGACAGGAGAAAAGTCTTCAGTTCATCATCTCAAAGTTTTTGGTAGTGTGTGCTATGGCTCTATACCAACTATAAAGAGAGATAAACTTAATCCAAGGACTGAAGTATGAGTGTTTGTTGATTATAGCAATATAACCAAGGGTTACAAGAATATAACCAAGGGTTACAAAATCTATAATGTAAAGATTGGTACAGTGAATATGTGTAGGGATGTCATTTCCAATGAAAATACCACCTGGGACTGGGAGAAAAAGGAAATTCATGAGTTGAAGCTTGGTGAACCTACTAAACAAATTGCTGATTTGCCAAATGAAGAAGAAGTAATTAGAGATAAAGTGGATCATGTACCTGTAAGAGGCACCAGACCACTCAGCAGTGTGTATGAAAGGTGTAATCGGGGGCTTATGGAACCATCATGTTATAAGGAGGCTATGAAAGTTGATAATTGGAGAAAGGCTATGGAAGTATAAATAAAGATGATTGAAAAAATCAGACATTGCAGCTGGTTGGGAAACCATTCAATAAGAATGTAATTGGTGTTGGTTGGGTCTATAAAACAAAATTAATGCAGATGGCTTAATCAATAAATTTAAAGCAAGTTTAGTTGTGAAAGGATATGCTCAACAGCAAGATTTGGATTTTTTTTATACTTATACCCCAGTTGCCAAATTTGACACCATAAAGCTTTTCCTCGCCTTGGCTGCACAAAATAGTTGGAGGATATATTAGTTGGATGTGAAGTCTGCTTTTTTGAATTGTTATCTTCAGGAAGAGATCTGCATTGAACAACCTTTTAGTTTTGAAATAAAAGGTGAAGAAGACAAGGTGTTTTTGCTTAAAAATGCTCTTTAAGGCTTGAAGCAAGCCCCAAAAGCTTGGTACAACAACATAAGTGACCATTTAAGAAGCTTATAATTCAAAAGGAGCCCTAGTGAGGCAACTATATATATGTAGCTGACTGAAGGGAAGATTTTGATAGTTTTGCTGTATGTAGATGATCTGTTATTGATTGGCAATGATGTTAGTTTGGTAAAAAAAATTAAACAACAAATGCAAAAAGAGTTTGAGATGACAGATTTTGGGGAGATGAGTCATTTTCTTAGAATAGAAGTGTATCAATCTAGAAAAGGAATTTTTATAAATCAAAGAAGCTATGCTAATGAACTTTTGAAGAGGTTTTGCATGGAAAACTCCAAACTAGTAGAAACACCCATAATGCAGAATGTCAAATTGATGAAGGAAGATACTGCAAAGAAAATATATCCTAAAACCTACAGAAGTTTGATTGGATGTCTACTCTATCTCACCTCTTCTAGACCAGACCTCATGTTTGCTGCTAGTCTATTATCTAGATTTATGCATTCACCAAGTGAATTGCATTTCGAGGCTGCTAAAAGGACACTAAGGTATGTGAAAGGAACTGCTGATCATGGAATCATGTATGAAGCTGGCAAAAAGTGTCAATTACTTGGCTATGCAAATAGTTATTGGGGAGGATCCATTAATGACATGAAAAGTACCTCTAGGTATATGTTCAATCTCGGATCAGGGGCTATTTGCAGGAATTCAAAAAAACATAATGTGGTGGCTCAATCTACTACTGAAGTAGAATATAATTCTGCTGCAACAACAGTTAATCAAGCTATATGGCTTAGAAAAATTCTCCAGGATTTGGGACATGTGCAGAAGGAAGCTACTGTCATTTTAGTTGATAATTGTTCTACTATAGCAATGGCTAAAAATCCAGTACATCATGGGAATACCAAAAATATCAAGATCAAGTATCACTTTATTAGAGAAGGAAGTTAACCTATTGCACTGCCCCACTGAAGACCAAGCTGCTTATATACTGACCAAGGCCTTATCCAAGACTATATTTGAAGAGTTGAAGAACAAATTTGGATTATGTAAGCAACCAGTCAAGGAGGAGTGTTGATGTTGATGTGACTGGCTATCAAAGATATGCTACTGTTTAGTTAATTTAATGTGTTCTGTTTAGTTACATTTTAGGAGCCAAAATCTGGTATTTAAAATTTAAATTTTGGCTCTAATATATTTTCATATTTTGATGTCATGTTAGATATTTTGTGGCTGGGTGCTGTATGTATAAATATGACTAGATGTACTGTTGAAGTAATATATATCAGAAACTTCTTTCCTCCTCCACTCTCTCGGGTCCTCTACAATATCTTTCCCAAAACCTTAATCCCTCCTTTCTTTTTTTATCTAAGCCTACAGTATACGATGAAATGGGAGGAGTTGAGTGCTTTCCCTCATCTCCCTGAAAGGCTTATGATTGATTTAAGCTGAACTTTAATGCCTAAATCTCTATAAAGCAGACATGGCTATAAACCTCTTTGCTGAAGCTCTTGTCTGCCTGGGTAGAGATTAGTTATGATGCCGATGAGAATAAGATTGCAGAGTCCCAAAAACAGTTGAAGCATTACATGGAACGAGATGCTAGACTAAAATGGCGCCCTAACTGTTCAATCAATCCATGATGTTGCAAAAAATAAGAGCTTGGCATATAGCAAGTAGCAGGGTTCAGAAGAAAATGCTTTTGCCCAAGTCTCTTCCCGTTAAATTTAGTAAAATGATCCTTTGCTGACGGCGAGAAATGCTCAATATTAGATATACTCGGTTAATATGCATTGTCACCATAAGACATAGTACAAACCAAAGGCTCAAACAGACTCTAACCCAACTGTTTGGACTTGAAATCATATGCTTCTTACAACAGATCTAATTATCTATCTCAATCCTTCTCTCCCAATAAAGACGCTAATCTAGTGCATTTTCCCCCTATCAAAGCTAAAGGACATGAACATACAAAAGCAAAGGAGACAATCTCATTACTGAAACAGACAGGTGCTAAAGTTAGCCATCTGCATGACCCACCACTAATGAAAAAGAATAATAAAACCCTGTAATCAACATATTCAAATCTCTCTGGTGGAAGAACTCAAAAACCCCATTTCTCACCAATTAAGTTAACCACAAAGAAAAATTAAGAGAAAGGAAAAACTTTCAGTTTGGCTTTAAATCCTGGAACATTGTATCCCACCTGATCTCTTCAACAGCAGCTAACCAGTACCCATCATCATCTCCATTCATCTTTTGCTCCTTCTGAAGACTGTACACCATAGGACTAGAAAAACCATCCAGAGCAGGCACTACTGTGGGACTTCCATTTGTGAGCAACAGCCTCTCTTGCTTAGCCACCATCAACCTTTTGTTCCTCTTCATCATAGCACTCTTCCACCGTGAACCATAGCTATTATGCCTTGTTGGCACAACCACAAGAGCTGATTGTTCACTGTGAATTAATGTCCGAAGGTAATTAGCTAAGCACCTCTTTGTCTTCTTGATCGCCACAATGAGCCTTGCCACTGGACGTCGGCTTTTCCCCTTCTCCTTCCTAGCAAGCTTGAGAATCTCTAGTCTGTGCTTAGCTATCGAGATGCCCATGCTCTGGAGAAACTCATGGTTGAAGTAAACTATGTCGTCTTCTTCAAGCTCATTGTGAGCAAAAGCAAGGCCATATTCATAGACTAGGGATGGCTCAAGGCCAGTTTTTGAAAGCCATGAGTACCAATCCATGGCTGCTGAGTTGAAGAAATGTCTGTGTCTGTGAATTCTGACTTGAGACTTAAGAGAGATATATATTATAAAAGCGGGTACCAGGGCAGGAAGGGTAAAGTGAAACTGAAAAGAAAGTGGTTTAAGTCTGAGGAGCGACTTAGACTTTAAGGGGATTACTATTTTTTGTAAGTTGGATATTAGTTGAATCTTGAAAGTGACTAAAGAAAAAGTAAGAGAAGGTATAATGTGGGGTATGTAAGCCCATGTTCATGTTCCCTCCGAAAATTTGCCAAGTGTGATCAAACTTTGAGGAGAGAGACGGAAGAATACCTTGTGGAAATATAATGCCATCAATCACGGCTAGGGACATGAGTCGTCTGTGGGGCTCCCCTGACTTGTTATGTGTATCTAGATAAGAGGAAAGGAGAAGATGTTAACAATTTTCAACCCATTCAGCCATTCTGTAGAACATTGATAGGGCTTTGGTTAAACTGAAAGCAAACTCTCCACTCTATTGCTACCAAACGTTATGTAACTTCAGATACTTGTCCAGAGTATGACACTCCAGTATGGGCTTTGCTTTCTTGTTCCGCTTTCCTCTTGGGAAAAGTGGATGACACACTAGTACAAAATCACATTCCTCAACTTATAACTTGGGTTGAATCCCGTAAAGGGTAAAAAGAAAAAGAAACCCATAGCACAAGAAGAGTGCAATACAAATAAACCATCTGAAATCATTGACAGTGGCCCCTAAAATTATTTGGTTCAACAGTCAATTCATCGAGAGGTACTTAAAAGGAGAGAAAAAAGAAAAAAAAATTCTTATAGCATAGACTAACTCAAAGGAGATTTTTCCTTGTAATAGAATAAGGAAGCACTAACCATAATGAATTCATTACTTAATCTTACCGTGTCAATAATGTAGAAAAGCGGTTTGATATCTGAAATTGGAGTCTGCCTTTTCTCGAGAAACTTAAAAATAAAAAAGATAAGCGAGAAAGTTAAGAAAAACACCTCTATGTCCTGATTAATTAGTTTTTGTACGTTACAACACTTTCAATAATGATTTTGCTTATCAGCTATATGATACAACCATATAAAAAAACAATGATTCTCCTCTTCAAGTATGCTCAAGACAAATGCATAAAGCATCCATAAAGTGATTAAGTTTTGCATCCCCTTATTACACAAGGAACCTAAGGTTTTACTCGCTGAAAATAACTTCCAAAACTTGCAGCTTTCTCCAAAATAAAAGTGAAATTGAATGTAAGATCAAAAAGGAAGCCATAGCTTTTGTTTGGCTCCATGACAAGCCACTTTTTCTCTAAAATCAGAAGAACTAGTCGCAACATTTAGTAAATGGTTCAAACACTATCCCTTGTCTCCCACTGCACTATAAAATAGTTTGGTTGATATCCCACGTTTGCCTCTACCTCACATGCTCCTATGAAATAGAATTTGAATCTATACGGATTCACGGGCAAAATCGAAAGCCCAGAGCACTGTTCCCATGGGAATAAGTTATATCACGTTCTGGGTACAACTAAATTCTAATATGGTTTGGCTTTTTGTTTACTCATACTAGTTTTTATCAAGTAGGATTTGGTGTTTTTGATGCAAACAAGATTGAAAAACAATCAAATTTTTGGTAGCTAAATCGATATTTCATAATAATTATGGACATTAACATAAAGACAAAGATACAAACTGAACTTGTAGTTTCTGCCTGGAGAAAAACAAACCGTTCATTGTATATAATTGGAAGGGAGAATTTGAGTGTTGAGCAATGAGTCCCAAATCTTTTTTATTGGAGAAAATGATAATTAGCTAGTAGCATTGGTTGGTAAAGGCGTGTTTATTTGTGGGCATCGTAATTGAGTTTTTGGCATTCACAAGTCTTAAGAATCGGCTTTGCCAACCTAATTTATATTTGTTTAACAAAAGACCAAGCAAAGTTGGTTGAGAAATGATGATTTGGTAGTTTATATTATGAATCCGCATGCAAATTGCAAAGGAATTATCTATATTACAACATTCAATCTTGTAGGGCAAAAAGTTATAAATAAAAGGGAATCAAGTTCAAAGCTATAATAAACAGTTGATAAAGAAAATGCAAATTCTATCTCAAGCAATGCAGGAAGACATGAGAAATTTCTAAGTAAACTTAGTCTATTCATTTTTTGTAAATCAAATCAATTATGAATTTGTACATAAATATGTTAAATGTGAGATTCATAAAACCATACATTTGACATGTTTATATACTTTTATTCGTCTAGTCTATAAAATATGGCCTGATAAATATCTTTTTTTAAAGTCGTGGCCCACAAAGGATAAAATTGGTATTACAAAGAGGGATAATAATGGGAGTAAAAAAAGAATACTTTTTTAAGCCACATGACAAATAAACATTGGTGAGTCTATATCCGACTCTTATCGTTAAAGCAACTTCTCTTTACGTAATTGGCCTAAATCGGCTAAACCCATGTTACTGCATTTATTTCTTCCCAGTTCCCACTTGGAAGAATACTAGATCTAGATGTGTTCTCGATGTTCGAATACTAGCCACAAGTGCTGTCAATATGCCTTATTTTTTACAAATATAATAAGAAAAGTATTGATAATTACTAATAAGGGAAATTTGGCCAAGCCCAATAAACCACCGATAATTGAAAACGCGTAGATTCATATGCGGGTTATTGGTTAATATCAAGAAGCATGATTGCGATGTTTCTTCTATGTTAATTAGGTGTTGGAAAAGGCTGGACCCTTCAATGTGATCGTTTTACCTTGTCAGCGATATTGGGTTTGAACTTTGAATAGTTTGGAACTGATTTAGAGCTAGAGTTAAAGCGATTAGTAAGAAAAACAAAACGAAATATGGTATTCATATGCATATATAGACCACTTCTGATTGGAACTTTGAACGGAGTATATATAATAAGTAGAGCTTATGTGAAAGCAAAACGGTTCCCAGTTGAACCATTGAACAGTGATTAAAGAAAAGGTTCGAATGATTCAAATATCTACAAGTGTTGGTTGAGATCAACAAATGAGCACCGAGCAAACAAAAATTGGGAGATGGATTACTAAAACCAACATATATTTTCAGCCCAAAACTGAAAAAGAATCTCCAAGGAGTTCATGTTAAAATGGGGTAGTATTCTGTTACAAATTACAACACCATTCTTCTGTAAAATAGTAAACATGAAAATAAGCCTAGCATAATGGACTAATACCGATATTTAATTATTTTACGCGATAGCTAATGTCCATCGAAAACTAATCCTTCACCAATTCCTCTCATGCTGAATCAACCAATCACCATTCTCCAAAATAGTAAAACGACATTTAACTGATTCAGCTTTTGAATCGTTTGTGTGCATCTCCTCTCTTAATTATCATAACTGAGGGGAAGAAGAAAAAGTATTTGTCTCACATTACCGACGGTCTTCTCATCAACTACCTTCTGCAGTTTGAATCACATACGCACCAGAGTTGGTAAACAGTCACCTTTCTTGCCTATATGTTTGGCGCAACCTACCATAGTTCCACCTGATTCTTGACAAAAGCAACCAAAAATAAAAGGGTCACTGAGATTTACTCTTGATGCTATAGACATTGCCAATGACTCCAACTATGCTAACGATCCCAGCCAGCACCAGCATTAACCATGATAAAAACCATTCTAAATGGCTCAATCCACCTTGATGACTTAATCTTAATGCGATAAGAGATGGAAATATAAATCCTAACGAAACTGCTGTTGTTGCCCCAGTAAATTTAAAAGCTGTCCAAATGTTTGGAATCATGGTAGAACCAATATATATGAGGAACAACAGAATCACTGTCAACCCTAGAGATCTCTTCCTACTCTCTGAAAGGGGAGCCGATCCCTCAAACACCAAGGAATCCACCGTTTGCCGTAGGGAAAAATGAATGACAGGGAAAACAAGTATCAAATGGAGAATGTAGCCAACCCGGACAATATAGTTCAGGGCTGAGCTAAAACGAATTCCAAGATCCTTATCAAAATTAGTCAGAACATCAGGCTCTGTATCCTTCCCGAACAGTAAATACCCTGACAGGGCTGTTGATGCATATACCAGGATGCATAATGTAGTAGTGATCCTTCCTACCTTGTTCATCTTCTGAGGAGACCGCCCTTCAAGTTCATTGTATATTGGCTGCACATTAAAATGGCAAACGTATGCATTTGACATGATTGGGATCACCACAAGCAAATCCAAGATGGCCTTTTTCGAGCTAAAATCGGGACTCATCCTTGGAGCATCAATCCGCCCCTCAACAAGCTTAATAAAAGCAACAACAAAAGCAACCGCTACAAATATAACAGCAAGAGCCACTGAAGCAGCAGAAGTCAAGCTCAATGAATCAATCTTGTCCAAAGAACAAAGTGGCGCAAGAAAAATCACCATGACAACCAAAATCACGAGCTTCCTCTGGTCCCACACCCCATTTCCCATTAATTGATCGAAAACCCCTAAATGATGAACAGAACCAGACATAACATCCCCCATGATTATCAGGTAAACCACCAAAACACCAGCATTGTTCACTATAATACATATATCAGACAAAATCCTCGCGGGTCTTCCCATAGCATATTGAACAACCTCTCCGTACGACGATGCTTTACACAAAACCGTAAAGCGCACTAACAATTCGACACTGATTTCTGACAAAATTCCCATCAAAATTATCAACACAGTCCCCAAAACCACTCCAAGAACTTTCATTGTGGCAGGGAGGGCCATAATCCCTGCCCCAATAACCGTCGTGGTTAGATTGAACACAGCCCCAGGCACCCCGGAATCATTATTAGGCCCAACAGCAAGCGGATAATTATCAATGTCGATTTCAAAATCATCATCAACATCATCACCATCACCATCAACAACCTTCGATCTCAAATGGGTGGCTTCATCAAAAGACAGCCTTTCTAAGGAGGTTCTAGGGTTTGGGTAATCATCTTGAGGCTGTAATTCTACATATGAGCTTTTGGGTATTGACGAATAATTGCTATCCGTTTTATAAGACATAATTTCGCAGCAAAAGACAAAATTCAAAACAACGTTGGGATGAATCTGTGCATCATAGAAATGAGACAAAGAAATGCAAAACTTACCGAGATCGAAAAGCTGTGAGATTGAAAGCAAAATAGAGAGCTTTCTCTTACTAAATTCAATAGATTTGCAGAGTGAAAATATCCGGGTCAATGGCTGATTTCCCTCTCTCTCTCTCTCCGTGAGCAGCAGCAGAGAGAACAAACGGAAGGTAGAATAGAATTGTTTTGCTATTAGTCTTCGGGGTTTCGAATGTGAAGCCACGTCATACAAAGTTCTGCCACGCAGAACGCAATTGTTAGTAGATCAACCAATAGAATTTTGACAGATCATTGCTTTCAACATAAGAAATCCCCCCCTACTCAGGGAGCTGTATCCTGGAGCTGCTCGTTCTCGACGGCTTTGTCAATTGACAAATGACAGGAAACAAGCAGGCAAAAGCCGCAAAACGCGTGAAATGAACTCATCAACTTAGACAAAGAAGCGCGATGAGATCTTCATTAGTTTGGGCCGGGCTCGGTCTGGGTCCACAAAAGTATTGTCAGGACCTTAGCACCCAAACCTAAAAGCCCATAATACGGCCTACTGCAGCCCATTACTACAACACGTTATCATGTATGTACATGCTACCGAATGGTGAATAATAATTTTCTTTGAAAAATATGTAATTAACAATTTATACATTTTTTTAGAAAATTAAGTGGACACAAATATCAGCCTTTTCGCATTTTAGCTTTTTTTGTTTTTTCTCAACATCTGGACCGTCCAAAAACCCAGATGTAGCATTACTTTTTCTTTTTAATGTAGTAGTCAATGGTCTACCATTATTCTGTTGGAGTTGGAGCCAAGTCTTGGTCAGAGGTCACCGCATTCTACGGCTAAGAAAGAGAAATTCAGAAATATTTTTAATATTAAAGTATTTGTAATTTATATTTTATCATATAATTTATTTTTAAATTATATTAAATCAATTTTTAAATTTTTTTAATTATTTATATATTAAAATTTTTATGATAATATTATATTTTAAATTATATGTCGTTTAAAATAAAGATATAAAATTTAAGGTAATAATTAAATAGTCTTAATTTTAATAAAATATAATTATATTTAATTAAAGTTAATTTAAATTTTTATTATTATTTTATTAAAAATAACAATAAATAAAAATAAT
>JASKGM010057972.1:0-18404 GCA_034509205.1 Ceratonia siliqua | reverse complement strand
TTTTCTACTTGCAAGATATTCTAGGTTGTCAAGGACTTGTTTCACCCTTGATTCAATTTCCTTATCAAATGAACTAAAAGAAGCACTGAAGAAGCTCCATACCTTGCTAGTAGTAGCTGTTTGAAATTCATCAGCTTCCAGCTTGCGTTTGGATGCTTCATAGTCGATCTCATCCAAGACATCCTCAGCATCGTACACAGCATCTTTGACATCATCAAGCCAGGCTTTCACATATGGATTGTTGAACTGCTTCTGCTCTGCATCATCAATCACAACATTGATGGATGACAGCATATTTTTCAACTTTCTGAGCAACGTCTCATCGAGTCTTCTGCCACGGAAATAGTCCAGAATTTCAGGAGAAGCCAATCTATCAAATGCCACCTGAAGGAATGCAGAGAGTAGAGCACCACCAACCAACTCAGCCATGGAAGGAAAAGGAATCAAGAAGAGCAAGTGAGAGCAAACAGAGAGAGTGCGTAATGCAAATGCAGGTGATAGCTAAGAGCTCTTTGGGCAAATTATTTTAAGGTGATGAAGTGCACAAGGCAAGTGGGAGACAACTTGGAAAGTAGTGAGTTTTTCTAAGCCACCGAAATGGAAAAGGTGAATTGAAGAAAATGAGTGGTACCTACAAGATAAGGTTATTTTCATTAAAGAACTTGGGATGCTTTGGAATAAATATAGTAGAAGTGAATTATTGGCAATTCCCATGCCATTTGTATACGCAAAAGTGGTTTCTTAAACATGTGCTTCGTCCTCACTCGCTCTAGCATGCGATAAAACTTGGGAGTAATGGTTCTTTTGAATTTGGGTAATTTACCAAGAACGGGACCACTCAACAAATACAGCTACCTCTCCTCTCAAAATTCTCACATCAATATTTTTTATAATTTAATTGCTAAAATAAAAATTTTAAAATATATTTAACAGTAAAAAATTTTACTTCTGAGTTAAACTTTTTACAAAATTAACATTTGAAATTTTATCTAAGGTAGAATAGGCTCAAGGGCACAACGCAATTAAGTGTTGATTTAACTATAATTTTTTTATTTCACCTTATAAATGAGCACAACGAACGTAAACATGCATGCTTATAAAGAAAAGTGAGTAAAAAAAAGATATTAATTTTACTGCTTTTCTTTGCACTTTAAACATGATACAGTAAGAAGTTAATAACTAAGTTACTATGGGTTAAAAATAGGAAGAAAGTAAGAAAATGCATAGAAGTAACTGGACAATTAATGTGCACTTGTATATCCAATTGCACAGAAATATTGATGGCCATCATTTGTTTGAGGTTTTCTAAAAGTGAATTAAGACTACAAAAAGTCATCCAAGTCAATAAGGTAATATCCAAATAAGTTTGCATGCACAAAATGAATTTTAATACCTATATATTCATTATAACATGATTCCTTGTGTGATTCACATTAGAGATTTATAACCTAGAAAATAAAATTTGAGGAGAAAAAACTAAGGATGAAATTTAAATATATTAAATTTATCACAATTTAAAAAAAGAACAAACTTTAACATGTAATCTATTAGAATGAATATATTACTTTTTAGTTTTTCCCCTGAACAATATAAAATAAAGTCAAAAGATTTATCTTTCTTTTCTTCCTTGTTTTTTCTCTAAATTTTGTCCTATCCTACACCTTGGCTTGATTTATATTTTTTTATAAATTAGATTTATCTATAAATTTCTCATAGTTTTCAATACTTTAATATTGTATTAAAAGACAAATTGACCCGAGTCAACAAAAGACATGGTGGCTTTGTTTTTATACTGTCCTACTAAATTGCTTTGCACGTTTGCTTTGCATATGTTTTGAAATGGTGCAAATGTGCAAAGACTTTAAAAAAAAGGGAAAAATAAAATAAAATGAGAAGATTTGAATTTAAATGTAACGACTTTAACATGAAGACAGTAACTATTAGGTGATGATACCACCAAGATATGAAATTACATCTGTTCAGATAGGGGCCTAAAATTTCTAACAAGAACCTGATAGGGGCAGCGACTTTGGACATCATATGGCATATTTTTAAAATAATTTAACTTTTTGTCACTTTAACTTAAAGAAATTAGGCATAGTTTTAGATTAACACACAAAGAAAAAAGTATTTAATTTTTTTCAGTTTTCCTAGTAGACAAAGAGGGAGATTACATTAACTACTTTTTTTGGGACAAAAAGATAACTAGCACTTCTTTATCTGCTGGTAATTAGTTTACATAAAAGCAATTACCTGGAAATTTAATTTATCCATGACCTTTTCATAGTAGGGCAATGCTTCCTTCAGCTTTCCCGCATTCATAAATGAGTCACCATCCTTCAATGCCTAAAAATATATGTTATTTGGGAAATTATACTTTGATACTAATTAGTAATAAATATAAAGAATTTGAATACATAAGAACAGAGCTTCGGGAATGTTTGAAATTATATTGACACATAATTTCATGATACTAACTAGCTGCTCATTATATAAATGGAAATTTTGCCCATATTTTATTGAAAATTAGAGAGATAATTTGAGAACTTATCTTCTTCAATTCTCATATTGACAACAGCATGTTTGCATAAAAATATCATTTTCCAAGTTGTATATTTCCTATTCTTTTTCTTTGGTAGATTGTTTAGAAAGGACAGAACATTGAGAAAAATATGCCTGTGGAATAGGCAAATATTTATCTTTGCAAAGAAAACAACGTAAAGCGTCATAATGCAGCCAACTTCCAAGATTCCAGAATGAACTTTGAGAATTTTAGCTATAACATAGTTCAAAAGTCAATTTATCATATTCTAACAGACCAAGTCCACATCTTATTTTCAGTAAGTCAAGAAACTAAAACCCATTCAGCCGCCAATAATAATTTGTTATTAAAACTCAACAATCAGCAATTATGAAATCAAAGAGATTCATCAATATGCATACATATATTAGAATAAGAAAACCGATGCTGAAAGGAAAGAGATAAGAGTTGTAGTATTTGGGATACCAATATACCATTATATATACTTACCTCCTCACAGTTTCGCTTTGCATCAATATATAACCCAGTTTTCTTCTTGTAGGCCGCAAGTAACTGTTTTGTTCGTGCTTCTTTAGCAGCCTTTTCTTCTGCGGTTTCTAGAATCTCTCCAGGACGAATTTTTCTTCCACCACCAAATCGAAAAAAAAAAAAAAAAACCACAGAAATAGATAACAAGGAATTGAAGGCAGAATGAGAAAGGGAAGTCCTGAACAAGTGGACTCCGTGGGAGAAGATTAAAAGTTTCTAAATTACAGAGCTCAGTATCAAATATTATACTATTTTTGAAATATTGCTGGGTCTAGGAAAGACACCCCATGTAGAAACTTTTGGCTTGTAAAGTTCTGATTCATTTTCCTCAGTCTGTTCAGGCTTTGAAGCTGTTGCAGCATCAAACTTGCTTGTGTCCCCAACAATCAGCTCCACCTTAGGCAAATCACTATTTGAGAAGGGGTCTGAAATAGGAACCAACCTAGGTGGCAAATTCAAGCCCTATAAAATCAATTCTCGAAACTGACAGTTCTCCCTTCTTACCAACAGTATTGTCCATAATATCATTTCGTGAAGACCCCTCTCTCCCTCCCTGCAATCCTAAGAACCAAGCCAAATACCCATTTTAGCATGAACTGCATTCTGAAAAACTGTGAGCTTAATACTAACAAGAAAGGAGAGATTAAGAGACAAAACTTGAGATATAGAAGAGAACCCAAGAGAGAACAAGAGGAGAATGTGGTTTCTGATATATGTTCATATATTAACAACAGTGGAGTACAAGCATATATATATTGAGGATATGGAACAATCAACCAAAAATATCTAGCGTAATATTAGGACACATAATCATGATAGCGCAAAAATTTAAATTTTAAACTCAATGGTTTTGGCTCCTTAGCAAACTAAACAGTAACATGTTTAGCAAACAGTCACATCAAACTAACTCTCCTCCTTGACTGGTTGCCTACACAATCCTAATTTATTCTTTAAGTCCCCAAATCTGGTCCTGGACAAAGCTTTGGTCAGTATATCAGCAGCTTGATCTTCAGTGGGGCAGTGCAGCAAATTAACGTCCTTCTCGGCGCTTCAGCTTCTCTAATAAAGTCGTACTTGATTTTAATATGTTTTGTCCCAGATCCTGGAGAATTCTTTCTAAGCCATATAGTTTGATTAACTGATGCTGCTGCAAAAATATATTCTACTTCAGCGGTAGATCTTGCTTTTTGGAATTCCATCAGATTGCTCTAGATCCAAGACTGAAGACATACCCTGAGGTACTCTTCATGTCATCAAGAGATTCCCCCAATCACTGTCAGAGTATCCGACCAATTGAGTTCCTTTACCAACTTCATACTTGATTCCATTGTTTATAGTTCCCTTTACATACCTAAGCACCCTTTTAGCAACCTTAAAATGCATTTCACTTAGGAAATGCATAAACATGGACAGTAAACTGGCAGGAATCTACTAGGACTATCATGGAATGGGGAATATGATCAAAACTAGCTGACTTGTCAATATACTGCAGCAACAACTTCTTATTCTCTAATTACTAAAATTCAAAATCTGTAGCTTTTTCTTTTTCTTCTTAGCCATAGATTGGAATTTTGCTACTGTCAAACTGTTAAATCAGTTGAAGCCCATCTAACGCATTGACAAAGCCGCTATTTAACTCTAAACTTCTTAGTTCTTAAAACTCTACCATCTTGTCCCCTTCATCAAGCAGAAAATCTTGGGTTAGGCACTGGCAACTTCACTAAGGCTTAAATTACACTTCTTTGATAGGAAAGATCCCTGTTGCCAGAATGAACCACAACATGACCTGAGACAGCTTTTTTAGCCAGAGGGTAGCAATGCCTGGTTGGGGTTGAGTTTGGGACTCAGATCTCAGTATTCCTGTTGTTCCAAAGCTTACAAAAATAGAAAATAAAACACAAATAATAACAATATGTTAGAGAAAAACAGAGATGTGGCACTAGGATGAGGCACGGGTAGCTCGTTTTCTTTAAGGCAATTCATACTTCTCGCAGGTGATTCTTAGTATTTTCACCAAGTGCAGCGAGTTCTAAATGTGATGTCTCCAGGATACATCAGTTCAGTGATCACACTTTTATCCTCCAATATTTTGCACAAACAGGAGGAAATGACTTCCTCAACACCATTCTCTACTCTTTGTGTTTACTCACAAAAATGGTAATACTTAAGCAAGAATTCACTTACAAGATAATTAGAATGTCTTTCTTCCTCTTTTTGTCTAGATGCACAAACATATATAAAAGGTAAAGACCCATTAGCTTCCAAAAACATCGGGACCAAATTAAGGAATAATTTCAAAAACATTAAGACACTATAAAAATTGCCATAAACGTTGGCCACAAAATAAGGAATAGTCAAACAACATTAAGACACCATAAATTAAGATGGCTATAAAAGAGATTCAAACTTCAACCAAATAAAAGGAAGTAATCAGCAATAAATAAAAGAGATTAAATCTCTAGCCAAATTAAAGGAAATAATTAGCCATAAATGAGTTTCAAACTCCCATTTAAAACTCAAGTAAATATATTTTTATTTTATAAAAAATACCAACAATACCCCACTTGTTTTTATAAAAAAAGTACCCAAACACAAGCATGTATACACTTGGGTAGAGACAAACTATTATCCATAATAGAGGTAGCATTGCCTTGAACCTTTACTTAGTAAAAATATATAAACTTGTTCCAGAGCCAATAATGGTCTATTGCCTTGAACTATGACTGCTTAAGGGAGACAAGATATATATCTTACACAAAATAATCTAGGTGCAATATAAAGCCCTTAGCCTGCACATTAAACAAGCCTTTGTACTTTATCCTGGTTTCATAAGTATTATTCAAGAATTAAGCTCTTATTCTCAACTAAACGACCCCAACTTTACAGTACTCATATAGTGAATCTGTCAAGGGTGCTCTTGCAATTGTGTGACACCCCACTCTTAACAGCTACATAATTCATTAAGAGTTTTAAAAAAACTCATCCTCCATTATTTTGCAAGATAGATACGCCTACACCTTAGGGATGGTTTTTGAGAAGAATATTCTCTTAAACATATGGTGTATTGATTCGTTTTTCCCTTTGAACCTAGTTCTTAGGATCTCTAATCACTAGGTAGGTTATCCTCATAAGTAGTGTGTTATTCTTGGGATTCAACCACATCCCCCTTGATGTATTCCAAACCTTTTCTCTATTTAGAGATTTTGTTAGTGGATCCACAAGATTATCCTCTGATCTTACATGAATCACATGTATGGTACCATTATTTATGTAAGATCTCACAATATTATGTTTCCTCCTTTTAGGTTTGGATTTACAGTTATACTAACGATTTTGTACTCTACCAATAGCAGCAATACTATCACAATGTATTAATATAGGTGGTATTGGTTTTTTCCAAAAAGAAATTTCATACAATAAATCTCTCAACCAGCTAGCTTCATTACTAGCAGTTGCTAAAGCAATAAGCTCAGCTTCCATGGTTGAGTTTGCAATAACTTGTTGTTTTTTCGATTTCAAACAAATTGCATAACCACCCAAAGTAAACATATAACTAGAAGTACAAAGTGAATCACCTAATGTATTATAATCAGCATCAACATAAGCTTCACCACAGCTGGATATCGCTTATAAAAAAACCATAATTTTTAGTTCCACATAGATATTTCAAAATATGATCCACTTCATGCCAATGTTCTATACTTGGTTTACTAGTAAATCTACCAAGCAATCCAACTGGAAGAGCAATATTAGATCTTGTACAATTAGTTAAATAACGAAGAATCCCAACAATGCTAGCATATTCCTTTTGTTTCACAATAAATCTATCCTCCATAGTAGGATATAAATTAACATTAGCATACAAAGGAGTAATTAGGACATGCTTAGCATTATTATTACCAAACTTTTTCTAAACTTTCTCTACATAATGAGATTAATCAAGAAAAAAGCCATCATGCATTTTAGTAATTTTCATGCCAATAATAACATTTGCTTCACCAAGATCTGTCACGCCAACATTATTATGAAGCAAATATTTAGTACCTTCTACAATAGTTAAGCTTGTACCAAAAATTAACAGATCATCCACATACAAACTTATAATAACATGAGAATTATCAACAGATCTAAAATACAAACATTTTTCACATTCACTAGATTTAAAACCATTTTCAAGCATACATAAATCAAATTTCTCATGCTATTGTTTAGGTGCTTGTTTAAGTCCATACAAAGACTTAGACAATTAACATACCTTATTCTCTTGGCCTTTTACAACAAAACCTTCAGGTTGTCGCATATATATTTCTTCATCTAAATCTCTATTCAAAAAAGATGTCATCACATCCATTTGATGACTATACATATTATGAATAGTAGCAACAATAATAAACAATCTAATGGATGTAATTCTAGCAATAGGAGAAAAAGTATCAAAGAAATTCAAATCCTTTTTTGAGTAAAACCCTTAGCCACCAATCTGGCTTTGCATTTATCTATAGTATCATCATGTTTCAATCTTTTCCTTAAACTCCATTTACAACCAATAGCTACACAACCAGGAGATAAATAAACTAATTTCCATGTTCTATTAGATATAAGAGATTTAATTTAATCATTTATTGCTTCTTTTCAAAAAATAGAATCATGTGATGCTAAAGCTTCTTGCAAAGACCTTGGAGTATCCTCCACATTATAAATTATATAGTCAAGGCTAAAATATTTTTCCACTCTAGCTCTTTTACTCCTCCTAGGCTCCATTTCAAAATTTCTTTCAACTTATGAAGAAGTGGAAGCTAGGAATAAAGTGTGAGATTCATTCTCATTCAAAATTTTTTGACCCCACTATTTTTAAGATTAAAATGAAAATTATTTTCATGAAAAATAGCATCACTTGATTCTATAATCACATGGTACGGTGCTCAAGATAAAGAAATATGTATGTTGTACTACTCAAAGTATAACCAACAAACACACACAAGTAGAAGCTTAAGCACCTAATTTAGATCTTTTTGGATCTACAATCCTCACATATTTCAAACAACCCCAAAGTTTAAAATAATTCAAATTAGGCATATACCCTTTCCATAACTCAAAAGAAGTTTTAAAAGATTGTTTGTGGGGAACACGTTAAGAACATAACAAGCAGTCAAAATAGCTTCACCCCAAAAACTATTTGGAGCATTATAATGTAAAAACATAGAATTTGTAAGATTAATAAGAGTTCTATTTTTACTTTTGGCAACTCCGTTTGACGAAGGCGAATAAGGAGAAGTAACTTCATGAATAATTCCAAAACTTTGAATAAAATTATTCAATTCATTTGATTCATACTCTCTTCCTCTATCACTTCGAAAATGCTTTTTCTTTTCAAATTGATTTTCAACTTCATTTAGAAAATTTTTTAATTTCTCAAATGCTTTAGTCATCAAATATACATATGTATATTTTGAAAAGTCTTGTATAAAATTGATAAAATACCTTTTTCCTCCATGAGTTAAAACACCGTCAAATTCACAAATATTAGTATGAATCAAATCCAAAAATTCAAAATCTCTTGTGACACTCTTATGAGATCTTCTTGTGACTTTTGACTTATAAGAAAAACACAATTTTCAAATTCTTTGTTAAGTTTAGGAACTAATCCTAAGTTACTCATTGATGCATGTGAGCAACCCTATGTAACCCCATTTGAAGATGCAAATGAGCCCAACGTGAATTATCTTATGGAAGAGTTAGCCCAATTTGTTTTAATGGTCCAAGAAATAATTAAGGACCAGAAGTTCACTCTTGACCAACCCACCATTTGGTTCAATTATTCAACCTACCATTTAGCTAATTAATACAATGAATCTGGTCATTATCTATTATTAGCATGTGTCTCTTTGAAAATGTAAGCATTGCAACTAGTCTTTGTCATTAATTAGTGTTTCTTTGGAATATACACAAGTGTCTCTGTGAAAATGTAAACCTTGCAGCTGTTCTTTGTCATTTCATTAGTGTCTCTTTGGAAGTTGTAATTGGCAATTAGTGTATCTCTTTGGAAGTTATAATTTGCAATTATTAGCATGTTTTTCCTATTCTTGGAGGGATGTTCCAAGATTACATATCCTCATTTTCAGATTTATAGGGACTTTTGGAGTTTGTCAATCAGAAAGTCTTTGTGGTGTTTTTTTTCAAAGTTTTGTATCTCTTGTGGATTTTAAGATTGGTAAGCTTTTTCCTTAGCATTTCTATATCTCTTGGTGGATTCTAAGAGCGGTGAGTGCGTCCTATTTTGGGTCTTTTTGAAGACTTTTTGTGGGAGTTTTTTGGACTGTAGTATGTATTTTTTTATAGTTCAGAATGTCTTCTTTCACTTGGATTTGGAATTACGTAATTCTGACTTTTCTACAGAAAGTTATTTACAATTTGAATTCGTTGACATTTTACAGCGTAGTCTAAGTTTGAATTCTTATTTCCCAAAGTGTTAAAGTGGTGAACTTGTATCCTTATCTACTGTTTTCATTTGGAAACGGTATCATTTGGTATCAGAGCACCAGTTCGTGTTTTCCCTAGAGTTAGCATATCACCTCCTTGTGTTACATCATGGCAAGGCATGGAAATCCTATTATCCTATATGTGCAAGGCATGAATGACTATGATCGTGACGTGGAGGTTGCAGAAATGAGAAGAACAGCGGAGATGCTGCAAAGGCAACTAGAGATGAATGAAATGAGAAGACACAATCATGAACTCTAGCAGCATATTAATCATTTTGAAGGTTTTGATGATTACGAGAATGAATTTTCAGCTGGTAGCTAGTAATGAGAATCCATTTTATGGTGATATCCAGGAATCTAGTGATGATGGTTCTTCTTCTAGACATTATCAAGGGAGAAGCAACAATTCTTTTAGAAGGGAGATAGATGTGAAGATTGAAGTTCCAGAATTAGATGGCACTAGAGGAATCAGAACTGAAGTGGCTGATTTTGTAGGGGAGGAAGATTGGGAGGAAATTCTTGAACCTGTTTATGATGATTACCCTAATGAAGAAGAAGAAATTGATATAGGTAGTATGGAGGGTGTCAATCCAAAATATGATATTGGTCACTCTTTTGGAGTAGAGTTGTCTCCTCCTCAGTTATTTTCATAAGTTGCTCCAGGTAGGTTTGATGATCTTGAGCTTCAAGGAGTTATTTACCGGGGTTCAATAGATTTTGATGAATGGACTTCATTAACTTTAAAGGTCAAGAAAAGGTATCTTGATGACATGGAGAAAATATGCTTAGTTTATGACCGTTTCTTACCTAAATTCCCTTTTTGCTATGGGTATTCGTAGAAGTATGTTGTCTATATCACTTATCTACCATAGATGAGGTTGATCATGTATTTGAACGAGCTATGCTATCAGCAACATATTCAGTCGACATATGGGTTAACTTCTGTAGTTTTTGTATGTTAGCTTTTGAGGACCCACCTGATATTCGGAGATTGTTTAAGAGAGCTAGTTAATTTGTTGAGAAAGAGTACTACTTATGCCATACTTTGTGGGACAAATATATTCATTATGAGATTTCCCAGTGGATTACTGCATTAAATTTGATCATGAATTGAGTTTTAAATTTTATTTTACATTAAATTATAAATTAAAATATTTTAAGAGTTGACAAAATCAATATTGTCTTTCTTTAGTTTGCATAGAATGAAAAACATATATGATTGATTATATTAGAGATAATAATAAAATTATTTCTGAGTCTGCATTTAATAATTTAAATTTTGAGCTGAGATTATATTTGATATGATATTAAAGAATTTATAACCAAATGATAAGAAATTCATTAGATTTCAAATTTTATTTCATATAAAATTTTGTTGGATTAGATTTTAAGTTCTTGACAAATTTACAAAAATCAAACTTAAAACCCAACTAATGATGAATTCTATTTTAGAGTCATGGCAAAAAATAATAATAATGAACTATATAAAAAATATGCATAAATTGTTAATTCATTTGATTGTATTTAAATTTGATAAAAAAAATTTAAGTAAGACTATTTAAATTAATTGCTCCTGTTCTTCGTAGCTAAAGATTCAAAGAAATTAAAATAGGATGTGTGATAAATAACAAAGAATGTCCCATTCATAATATGGTCAACGAACCCTTAGCTTTGAGATTTTCAAAATTGTTTAGAATCATTTTGTGGAGATCATGATATAATTCAACCTGATGTAGTCCGAAAGAAATAAAACTCCAAAATTATTTATTTGAGTAAAATATTCTCTCTACTCCTGAAAGCTAGTTTAATTACACAGTCATCTCCTGTAAATTAAAAATAAGCTACAATTAAATCTAATTTTTTAACTAACGTCGTTAAAGTTAATTGTTCTCTTTTTGTTAAACGATTTTTTTTTGTATAATATGACTAAAATATCATTAGTTTTATATAATATAACCAAATTTTTTTTATTATTTTACTTTAATTTCTTTTTTCTTTATGTTTTAGAAATATAGTTACTTAAAAAAATTATCTTTTATTTTAAAAATATCATGACTTGAAAAAAATTTATTTTGTTTTAAAAAAATCATTAGGTGAAAAAGTTTCCTTTTTTTCTCTGTTTTTAAAATATAATTACTTGAAAAAGATTTTTGTTTTGTTTTAAGAATATCATGACTTGAAAAAAAAAAATTTTGTTTCAAAAGTATCATTACTTGAATTTTTTTGTTTCAAAAATATAATTACTTGAAAAAATTTTTAAAAAAATATTTACTTGAAAAAAATTTCATTTTTTCTGATTTAAGAATATCATTACTTAAAAAAAATTATTTTGTTTTAATAGTGTTATTACTTGAAAAAAATTCATTTTTTATGTTTTAAAAATATAATTAATTGTTCGTTGTTCGTCGTTTTGTCGAGTAAAATTGTTAATTATTCATTGTTTTGATGAGTGAGTAAGTACTTTAAGTAATGGTAATTATGTCACTCTAATTTGTTATAATAGCTTTTTTAAAAAAGATTATAAATAAAATATTTTTAACAGAGTTAAATTAAGTTATGTGTATGTTTTTAAAATAGATGAGAAGATTAAGTAATTAAACCATCTCTTAGAGAAGGAAATAATATTTTACTATATTTTCTATAAAAAAAATTTGTGCCTATTTAGTTATTTTTTATGTGTTTAGCTAACTCAAAATAGCATTTCTAAATAACATCAATTTTTTTTATGACGAGAGAATAAATAAATTAAAGCTTTTCATAAATAAACTTAAAAGTATAAAGCTAATATTTTTTTATCAAAAATATCCCCACTTAAAGTGCTAGTTAAAAATTTAGTTAAACAATAATTACTTTTTATTACAATTTTTTAAAAAATATAAAAATAAATTTTACTAAAACACATTAATCAGGCCCTTTGTTTTGTTAATGGCTGAATGGTAATGGAATTCTCAAGTGAATAACAATCATCATTCACATGAACAATTTTATGGTGTGAATCCAAATTTTTTGAAGTTTGGGAGAAATTTAGGAGATAAATTTTAGAGAGAACTAAATACAAAAATCAGTATGGTGAAATCCACCTGAATACAGAAAACTCTACTCATTTTATTCAAAATTTACATGATAAGTTATAATTAGCTCACGTTTGGACAGGGTTAAATATAGACATGTTAGGGATATATAGAGACATAATTGCTATGAATGAGAAAAATAGTTAGAAGCTATATAGTTAGCATTTAAATGGTAAATTTAATAATTTAAATTTTCTGTTGAGGTGATATTTGATATAATATTAAAGCTTTTATAACTAAATGATCAGAAATTCATTAGATTTCAAATTTTTTTTCATATAAAAATTTGTTGGATTCGATTTTAAGTTCTTGAAAAATTTACAAAAGTCAAACTTAAAACCCAACTAATGATGAATTCTATTTTAGGGTCATGGCAAAAAAATAAAATAATAAACTATATACAATATATGCATAACCTGTTAATTTAATTGCATTTAAATTTGATAAAAAAGTAAATAAGATTATTTAAATTCAGATGTAATTGCAGGTCTTCTTCATAGCTAAAGATTCAAAGAAGCTAAAATAGGATGTGTGATAAATAGCAAAGAATGTCCCATTCATAATATGGTTAACGAACCCTTAGTTTTGAGATTTTCAAAATTGTTTAGAATCATTTTGTGGAGAGCATGATAAAATTCCAACCTGATGTAGCCAGAAAGAAATAAAAGTCTAAAATTATTTTTATGGAAACTTTGTGCCTCTTTAGCTATTTTTTATGTGTTTAGCTAACTCAAAATATCACTTATAAATAACATCATTTTTTTATGATGAGAGAATAAATAAATTTAAAGTTTTTATAAAAAATTAATATTTAATATTTTTAATAAAAAATATACCCACTTATAGTGCTTGTTAAGGATTTAGTTAAATAGTAAACAGTAAATTACTTTTTATTACAATTTTTAAAAATTAAAACTAATTTTATTCCAGCACAGTAATCAGGACCTTTGTTTTGTTAATGGCTTATTGGTAATGGAATTCTCAAGTGAATAACAGTAATCATTCACATGAACAGCTTAATGGTGTGAATCCTTATTTTTTGAAGTTTGGAAGAGCTTTGGGAGATAATTTTACAGAGAATTAAATATAAAATTAATTATGGTGGAACCCACCTAAATACAGAAAACTTCACTCATTTTTTCTATGAAATTTACATGATAAATTAGAGTTAACTCACGTTTCGATAGGGATAAATATAGAATTGTTAGGGATATATAGAGAGATATATAATTGCTATGAATGAGGAGAATAGTTAGAAGCTATATAGTTGAGCATTTAAATAGTGAATTTAAATAAATCCAACGTAGTTTAATTAGTTGTTCAGTAATTGTAACCATATGCAATATTAGAGGGCAGTATATAAGATAATTTAATGGTTAGTACTTAGTAGATTAACAAATTGCTTACCCAACAAACAGTTTGAGAATTTTTTTCAAAGGCAATCTGCTTAATTTTAATGGTTGCAGATAGAAGCAAAAGCAAGTCTCATATAATATATAAGCTTAGGATTCAAATTTGTAATTGTATAAACAGATAAATAAGTTCCCAAACACATGTCAAATTGTTATTCTGGATAGCATACTGGTGTAAGAGTGACATTCAATACTAATAAAATTTCTATATATATATGCACATTCCAGTCATTTCATAGGTACAGTAGATTGAAACTTTGAGGCAATAGTGAACAAGGCCAAACCAAAGAAAAACTCAACAGTTTCCATTTAAAGTTTTCCAAATGTTCAAAGAACCTTAAAGTAGGGATTAGGATCCTAGTATTTTCTTATGAAAAAAGACTGTGATCTTTTCTCTTAATTTGGACCATCCCTAGATCTTGCCACATAATCCATCACTTTATTTTTAAAAAAAAAAGATATTCCCACCCTTTTTTTTCTTTCCTCCTGCTCATCCTTTCTCTCTCAATTTTCTTCTTTCCTCCCTCACTCTTTCTCCCTTAGCTCACGCATTCATCTCCCTCCGTTTGCCATCATTGCCGATGGCCGTTTTCTCCCTGCATCTTTGCATCTCTGGTTGGTTTTTTGTGAGTCTCGGTCCTTCTTAATCTCTGTTGTAGCTATCTCTGTAGTTGGGTTTTCATGAAAGGGAAAAAGTTCCTGGCTATCTCTCTGGTTGCTGTAGCTATCTCTCTTGTTGTCAAGATTATTGCTTCTACAATTCTGCTCCTATATTTCATTGTGTTCCCATCTATATAGACCTTTCTTTCTTTCTGTAATGTGGTTAGAGACTTTTCTTTCTTTCTGTAATGTGGTTAGAGACTTTTTTTTTTCTGTAATGTGGTTCATCATTATCACAAATACAACTATTATTTATTATTTCTGGGTTCTGGCCATTGCTTACTTAAATTAAATATGAATGCAATTTTGGTGCCTCAATATATCTATGTGGATATTGTATGAACTTTGCACAATTAGTATTTTTTTTTTCATTGTTCTGCCTTTATATTCTTTTTGCATTATGCTTAAGAACTGATATATCATAATCCATCTAATTCAAATTTAAATCACTTATATATAGCTCAATATTGTTGAAGGCAAGATGCAATATCTGTTTGATAAGAAAAGAAAAACATCTTTTTAATATCATGAAAATTTCAATTATGTGACTTACTCTTGGTTTACTTTAATAAATCATTTTTTATCTAAAAAAGCACTTCAATGGATTATTAGTGGTGAAGCAGTATAAGAACATGAATGGCTCATTTAAATCATTTTTTTTTTACTTCAATTAGTAGTTTACTATAATCTTCAATGGTGAAGCAAGATAAGAACATGAATGGCTAATTTAGTGTGTATTTATTTATTCTTCATGTAACTTATGAAAAAAATAAGAAAATATGCTGTAACACAGTAATTTCCTTTCTTTGTATTTGTCTCTATATTTTTTAAGAAATTTTCCTCTTTGATTTTGATTTTAGACCAAATGTTTGCTTCTTTTTTTTCCTATGTGGATTTATGATACGTAGAATGTATGTATGCTTCATCCATATTATCTTCTTTTTATTTAAATTGGGGCATGACAATCTCTTTTTATTTGGGTTTTTAGGAAATTATTTGTATTCAATATCTTAGTTGCCATGTCCAACAATGAAAGGTTGGAAGTTGATTGGAAGCCTTATGAATGCAAGGAATTCTAGAACCTAGAAGAGGCTTAGTAATTTTGAGTTAACTATGGTGGAAAATTTGGATTTGGTGTTAGAAAACAAACGTTCAACAAAAGCAAAATATATGAGAAAATTTTGTTATGCAAATACGTATGTTGCAAACAAGGTGTCCGTAAAGGAAATATGGGTGATAAAAGGCCTAGAGCTAAAACTAAAACTAATTATCTTGCAAGAATGAGACTCACTTACTTTAGATAGTGTGATTAAGTTAGAGTGCATGATTTTGTTGTTGACCATAATCATGAATTGCATCATCCACAAACCACCCATATGTTGGCATGCCAAAGAAAAGTGTCTCAGGTGCAGGTCTTTGAGATTAATTTAGCAAATGACTCTGGGATTACACAAAAGACTTCATTTGAGTTTATGAGTAGACAAGTGGGTGGAAGAGTAAATCTTGAATATACCCATTTAGATCAAAAGAACTATCTTCATAGTAAAAGGCTAAGAAACATGACATACGAGGAGGTAGGCAGTCTATTCAATACTTCCAACAGGAATCAGTTGTGAATATATCATTTTACTATGTAGTCCAATTAGACGTCGAAGAACAAATAAACAATATATTTTGGGCTGATGCAAAAATGATAAGTGATTATGCCATATTTGGTGATGTGGTCACACTTGACACTACATATAACACTAACAGGGCATGTAGATCGTTACCTTTATTTGTTGGTTTTAATCATCACATAGGGATGGTAATTTTTGGAGCTGCGTTTCTTTATGATGAAACAACAGAGTCCTTCAAATGGTTATTTCAAACATTCTTGGAGGTACACAAGACAAAGAAACCTTATACTATTTTTATTGACAAAGACCATGCAATGGCTAAAGCTTTAATTGAAGTCGTGCTGAAACATATCATGGATTGTGTACTTGGCATTTGATGCAAAATGGCATTAAGCATCTCGGGAATTTGATGAAAAATGGTTTTAACTTTTTTAGAGACTTCAAGGCATGTACGTACCAATATGGAGAGGAAGGTGATTTCCAAACAACATGGGATAAGCTATTAAGTGATTACAGTCTTCAAAAAAACCATTGGCTGACTAATCTGTATAAAATAAAAGGTAAATGGGCAAAATGCCACATGAAAAATGCTTTCTCACTTGGCATATAAAGTACACAGCTGAGTGAGAGCTTAAACTCTGATATGAAAAGTTACATGACACCAGACTTGGATATAATCCAATTTTTCAAGCCTTTTGAAATGGTGATTAGTGATAAAAGATACAATGAATTGTAGTATGAGTTTGAGGCTAGGCAAAAATTGCCAAGGTTAAAGAAGCAAAATTCACCTGTGCTGCAGCAAGTTACTAAAATCTACACTCCTGTGATATTTAATATTTTCAAGAATAATATGATTTGTACTTTGTAGCATGTATAAGATATAGGAATGAAAGTGAAGCAATTCATGAGTATGTGGTTATAATGGTTAATGGAGATTTGGAGTTCAAGGTATTATTTAATGCATCTGATAACATTATTTCTTGTAGCGATAGAAAGTTTGAGAGTTTTGCGATTTTATGTTGCCATGCATTGAAAGTGTATGATATAAAAGATATCAAATCAATTCCTACCCTATATTTGTTGAAAAGATGGACAAAAGATGCAAGAGATGGACTTATACAAGATATACATGGGATAATTGTTCATGATGATCCTTAACTCAATATCACACAATGATATAGGTAGCTTTGTCCCAAGTTAGTAAGGTTAGCAATTGAGGCAGCTGATTGTGAGGAAGCGTACATGTTTATGGATCAAGCCGTGGTTGAGTTGAGTAAGCAAGTTCAAGATATTTGCAAACAACATATGGGTGATTCTAAGGATGGAAAAGATGTAACTGATTGTATGGCTGGAAAAAATAACAATTTGAGTAATATCAAAGGATTGAAGAGAAAACAAGGTTAAAAAATAAGAAAGCGACTAAGAAGTTGGGTTAAGAAGCAATGCAATAGGAAGAAATCACAAAACACACAATTAAAAGTACTTTAGTTCTTAATTTAATAGATAGTTTTATGTTTTTATTTTATAACAGTACATTATTTCTATTTGCATAGGAAAATGCTTCTTCTGTCATTCACGACGTTTCAAGTTCTCAGCAGTAATTTCATTCCAATGAGGTACAACATCTATTATATTAGCTTCTAACATTGCTTTTCTTTTCAAGTTCAAAATAATAGAGGTGATTCTCATTATGCAGGACCTTCTTAATCATACTTTTCACCCTTTATTATTTCAATGATTGAATGAAATTTTAATGGTACATTGGTTAAGATTTAATGTTCATATGTAAATTTATATTTTTTTATTTTATTGAAAAATACTGAAATACTATTTTCCTTTTGAATAAATATTTCTTGCAGTCATTTAGCTCTGATTTCAATCAAACATCATGCCGTATAAATTATATATCCAATTTTAGTGTCCACCAAATATAAGTATAAGATAATCTTTTATCTAGTAATTCTAAATTATTGACTTACTATAAGTATATAAATTAATTTTAATTGTTTGTTTAATGTTGTGCATAATAGGGAGATTTTGGTGGTGGTGATAATCTAGGAGGTTTTTTGAAAATGTTGTGTATAATAGGA